>LPNX010818036.1:311580-432563 GCA_001517045.1 Pseudotsuga menziesii | reverse complement strand
TATATATATATATATATATATATATTCATATACATATACATATTGTATAGACTTTACTTATTAATCATCTATTACTAAGAATGCATCATATAACATAATTATTTATCTCGGTTCTTCAATTAGTTTATGTTATTTATTTTAACAAGGAATCAAGTAGGGATTTGGTCGGTGAGCTAGGATAGGTAGCTCTAGATATTCCTTGCATGCTGGATTACCTTGTATTCGTAGTAGTATATTTTAGTCCTTGATGAGAAGTAGATTGAAATTTCAATTAATCAACTTAAATAACTATGATGAGGGTTGGTGATATTCACAGTATTTCCAACTCAAGACCCTTAATTACAGTAACCCCTAGTGCTATTCAGAGCCCACATTCAACTCTATCAAACAACTATTACACTAGTGCAATTTCAGAGCCTCTCGCTCAATGCTAATACTAGTACGCACTTGTACAATACACCTAGGGATACAATGGCTATGAAGCATTGGCTACGAAGCCAGGTCTTTATTTTTAAATAAAATAACCAAAATAAAAAAAATGAATCAATGAATCTTCGAAACCCCTAGGTTCATGTTTCCAAACCCCTGTAGAAAGAAGAGACACACTTTCAGTGTTGGCATATAAACATATCAAACCACATTAAAAATTAAATAAGGAATGGACCTAGGGATTTGACCTTTTCTTCTATACAAAATAAAACAATCATAATGCAAGCAACAAATATAAGTTAACGATCGAGATTCTATGTTTCAAAATAAATGATATTAACATTTCTTGAAACATACAGCATGAGAATAGACCCAAAATATTCACACCCAAATAATAATTACAACCATATTATTCTAGTGCCATTGACGGAAATAAAAATTTTAACTCTAAAACCCTCATTTATAAATACACTGCTCTCGAAAACATTTTCCCAAATTAAATCTAAGTAATAAAACTTCAATTTTCCAGACATTGCTCTTAAACATACACGATCTACAAGTTTAAAAATGTGGAGTTTAAAACCAATTACAGAGACTAAGATTTCATTCTTAAATCAAATAGAAAGTGTTTAAATAGATTAACGTATTACAATTCTTCCACCAGCTGAAAGTGTTCAAAACCAAATACAAGGTTTACATAACAAGATATATTTCTCACCATTAAAAGCTTTCCCAGGTTTTCATCAAACCAGAATTTTCCTAAATTTAATCAACGTAGAGAACAAGAACATATAACAACATTCAACCATGAAAATACAAATATAGCTTATTATTTAAACTGAAAAATTCACTATAGTAGCAATTAATTTTACATTCTCAACAATTTCCTGAACCGTCTCATAAAAAAACTAAAACTCCATGATTGGTATGTGCATCACTTCATTTCCAAACCATGCCATTTCCAAATGGGAATCCATTAAAAATGTAGAGAGAGAATCCTTATAGCCTCTCTAACCACTTAACGACCAACTAGAGGCTAGGACCTTGGTGGTTGGGCTTACCATGTTATGGTTCAATGGTTCACTTTCCCTAAGGTTGTATTCCTCTCCAAGATGAAACTTCCACAAAAGAAACCAAACATACATCACAGCATTCCCAACCAAAAATACTAAATAAAATAGAGTAAGATTTATAACCATAGAGAATAAGTGGATACCTTGTCAATAATTTCCACAACCCTATGATTTTTCTTCCATGCTCTTCCTCTGCCATTGAAATACCCAACCAGGGATAGGCGAGTGGCCGGGTGGTACTAAAATTTAACTGTCTCTAAGACGGAGAATAAAGATATCCAGAATTTAATGGTAAAATTTGTATCTTGATCCAATATGATTCCCTTGGATATCCCATGCAATCAAAATATCTATTTTGGGAATATGTCAGCTATGTGAACTGCTTTATATGTTTACTTTACTGGAATAAAGTTTGTCGCCTTGGACAACTTATCGAACTCTACAAAAATGAATCATTATTCTTCTTGCTATTTGGTAAAACTGTAATGCGATCCATACTAATAACCTCCCATTTCCATTTTGGAATGGATAACTGTGTAAATTGAACCCAAGAGATAGAACAATTACACTCACAAAATTGCTAATCAAACATGAAAAATTAACACCAAAGGAGACTGAAATTGGAGCATAACACTAATCTATATTGAAAAAGTGTACATTAGCCAACCTTATGAAGTATTAGGATGCTTTAATATATAATTACATGAGATATTTGAATGCATAAGGATTCCATTCGAAATAGTCAAAAAACAGGCTTACTAAATCTAGTCAAATCCCCCATAGGTGCATAAAGCAGTTTCCAAATCTAAGTAGATGCTCACAAATTTGTTAAGTCAACTAGGAAAGATAAATAGGGATGGAAAGACAACTCCTACATTCTTTTATTTGGAGAAAAGGATGAAGGACGATGTGGGAAAAAAACAAGTCAACTACACCTAGTCTAAATTTTCCTTTTTCCTTAAATCATAAATAAAACAACAAAGCTTTTCAGAAAAAAAGTGATATTAACTTAATAGAATATGGGATAAAGTATACATGCTAAATTGGGTTTTTAGGATGTTTCTCAACCACTCCGTGACTCATTTTTAGCATGTGTTGACTTCTACATGTCCTAGAAGTCAACACATGCTAAAACTGAGTCATGGAGCGCTTGGGAAACGTCCTGAAAACCCAATTTAGAATGTATTATTTTTCCATATTCTATAAAGTGCATATCTACATTTTCTGAAAAGATGCATTGCTTTATTTCTGATTTAAGGCAAAAGGAAAAGCTAGACTAGGTGTAGTTGACTTGTTTTTTCCGCAGGTCATCCTCCCTCCTTTTCTCCAAATAAAAGCATGTATGAGTTGTATTTCCATCCCTATTTATATTTCCCACCTGAATTATCAAATTCATGAGCATCTACTTAGATTTGGAAACTTCTTTATGCACCTATGGGGGATTTGACTAGATTTAGTAAGCCTTCTTTTTTACTATTTCGAATGGCATCCTTATGCATTCGAATATATCATGTAATTATATATTACAGCAGCCTATTACTTCATAAGGTTGGCTATTGTACACTTACAAAATATAGATTAGTGTTATGATCCAATTTTAGTCTCCTTTGGTGTTAATTTTGCATGTTTGATTAGCAGTTTTGTGAGTGTAATTGTTCTATCTCTTGGGTTCAATTTCCACATGGCATCAGAGCCTTTGTAGATTGATTTATATCTTTCCAAATTGTTATTGTAGGTTTGACATATTGACTGGGAGTGCATTCTACTAACTGGAGGGCACCGTTTTTGAGCTATAGACCAATCTTAGAAGATCATCTTGACTCCATTCAATTTCTTTGAGTGGAAAGATAAGATGGAAATATTGTTGAGAAGGAAAGGTGTCTACTTGGTGACTATGGAATCTGAGGAAGAGCCCAATGAAACTGCAAAGAAAATCAAATGGCACAACATGAGGGATGAGGCCTATGGTCTTTTGTGTCTGAGCATCTCAAGAGACCACCTTTTCCATCTTGATGGATTGACATCACCTAATGAAGTGTGGGAGAAGCTTGAATATATTTTTGGAAAGACAGATGAGATGAGAGGACATCAAATAAAGAATGAGCTTAGCTCCTTGAGTCCAAGTAGCTTTGAATCATTGCAACTCTACATTACCAAGTTTAATGCCCTTGTTTTGCAGTTGAAACAGCGTGGGATCAAAAAGAAGGAAGAGAAACTAGTCTTGGCCATACTCTCTAAGCTTGGTCCTGGCTATTCATTGTTTGTTTCAACCTTCAATGCCACTAGTTGACAGCTCAAGCCTGGAATATTCCTAAGCTTGTAGATCTAATGGAGTCCCTCACACGGAAGCAAGATAAGTTGGTGATGATGGGAACCATCAAGCCTTCCAAAGACCAATATTTTGTTGCTGGAGATTCAAGGGTGGATTCAAAAAGTAAGAAAAAAGCTAAAAATCTGCTTGAGCAAAAGAGAGACAAGTCTAAGTCTCAGGAGGTTCCCCAAGGTTCCAAGAAGAACTCCGAGAAGAAGAAGAACAAAGGAGAAATGAACAAGTTCCCATACTACAGTAAGGGATATTATCCTCAGAGCTGTTGTATGAAGAAGCAAATTGACATGTTGACCCAACTACTAGAGAATAATAACATTTCCCATTTTGATTGCTCAAAGAAGAAGGAAAGATGATCAAATTCAAAGGACAGAGAGAGAGTAAATGCTTTGGTTGCTGGCACATCAAGCTTTCCTAGATTCATCATAGACTCTGGAGCTTCTATACATATGGTTTTGAAGAAAAGATACTTTCTCCTCTCTTAACATGTCTAAAGGTCCACCAACAGCTTAGGGAAGTGACTCTCTCACTGACTGTTTGGGGAAGGATATGATTGATATTGACCATGGTATTTTCAATAATGTGTTGTATGTTCTAGGTCTTGCCTCCAATCTCTTGTCAGTGTATTAGATTACTCATATTGGGTCTCCAAAGAAGGTTATATTCTCACATGATGATGTTGAAATCACTGAGATTTTGAATGGTAAAGTCATAGAAAAAGGTGTTGTTGACCACACTTTGAAGGTATACAAGTTTTCCCATTTTCTACCCTACTCAAACCCCTCTGCTCTTCGGATTCATGCTAATGAAGCAAGAAATATTTGGAATGAAATATTGGCCATCTTAACTACAAGTATCTTTCTGATTTGAGTGACAAATATATGGCCATAGGGTTACCAAAGATCAATTTTTCTAAGGGAGTTTGTCAAGGTTGTATCCTAGGAAAACTCCTAGAGCAAAAGTATGAGAAACCTAGCCATGAGAGAACCTCTACACCTCTTGAGCTGATCCACAGTGGAATTGATGGTCCATTCCTTCATATGTTAATGATTCAATACAAATATGTAGTGACCTTCATAGATGACTTTTCCAGGTATTGTGGGTTTCACTTCCTAAAGAATAAGACTGAAGCTTTTGACCTCTTCAAAGTCTTTAGAACCTTGGTTGAAAACCAGTATGGGAGGAAACTCAAGATCCTCAGATCTGACAATGGTGGTGAGTATGTCAACTCTTAGTTCATTTAGTATTGTAAAGATGCATATTTTCAGATGTAGCATTTGATCCCTTAAACACCACAGCAAAATGGTGTTGCTGAGAGAAAGAACAGATCACTAAAGGAGATGGAGGCTAAGACTCTGCATGATGGAGGCTAAGACTTTGCCACCAAATTTTTGGGCCAAGGATATAAACTGTCCATCCTACATCCAATAGTTTCAAGGCATGTGGTTTCGAAAAAAGAGACATTCTCCTCTCTTGACATGTCGAAAGGTCCACCAATAGTTTAGGGAAACGAATCTTTCGCTCACAGTTTTGGGAACGGTAGGATTGATCTTGACCACGATACTTTCAATAATGTGTTGTATGTTCCAGGTCTTACCTCCAATCTCTTGTAAGTGTATCAGATGACTCATATTGGGTCTCCAAATAAGGTCATATTCTCCACTAATGATGTTGAAATCACTGAGATTTCGAATGGTAAAGTCATAGCAAAAGGTGTTGTTGATCACACTTTGAAGGTATACAAGTTTTCCCATTTTATACCTTAATCAAAACCCTCTGCTCTTCTGATTCATGCTAATGAAGCAAGAAATATTTGGCATGAAATATTTGGCCATCTTTACTACAAGTATATTATGATTTGAGTGAAAAATATATGGTCATAGGGTTACCAAAGATCAAGTTTTCTAAGGGAGTCTATCAAGGTTGTATCCTAGGAAACATCGAGAGCACAAGTATGAGAAAGCTAGTCATGAGACAACCTCTACACCTCTTGATATGATCCGCAGTGAAATTTCTAGTCCATTCCCTCATATGTCCATGATTCAAGCCAAATATGCACTAACCTTCATCGATGACTTTTCTAGCTATTGTTGAGTTCACTTCCTAAAGCATAAGTGTCATGTTTTTAACCTCTTCAAAGTCTTTAAAGCCTTGGTTGAAAACCAGTCTAGGCAAAAAATCAAGATCCTCAGATATGAAAATGGTGTTGAGTATGTCAAGTATGAGTTCATTCATTATTGTAAATATGCAGGTATTTAGATGCAGCATTTGATCACTTACACACCACATCACAATGGTGTTGCTCAGAGAAAGAACATATCACTGAAGGAGATGGCAACCTGCATGATGGAGGATAAGACCTTTCCACCAAATTTTTGGGCTGAGACTATAAAATGTGCATCCTACATCTATAATAGGGTGCCTCATAAGAATATTGATGGAATGACTACTTTTGAAGCTTGGAGTGGGCATAAGCCAGATGTGACCCATTTCAAGATTTTTGGCTCAAAGGCTTGGGATAGAATTCCAACTATAAAGAGGAAGGCTTTGAAACCCCAAAGCCAAGAGTGCCTATTTATTGGGTATTAAACTAAGATTCAAAAGAGTACAAGCATATCAAATTGATCATTAACAAGGCATTCATTGAAAGAAGTGTTTAGTTCCAAGAAGAGCCTTTAGCAGCAATTGAAGTTGGACAGTCCTCTTCACCACAAAAACCATTGATTGTAAGTGGAGAGACTAATGATTTCGATGATTCTGATATGTCTGAAAATGATGATTTGATTGTAGAGCCTAAAAATCCTACAAGACCAAAATGGGTAGTAAATACCATTCATGCAGCCGGGGAACTAGTTGGAAATCCTAATGACACTAGGAGGATTAGATCTCAATTTGAGAATGCCCTTTGTGTGAAAGATCCTCTATTTGCTGAGAATTTATATCTGATGGTTGAAATAGATCCAAATACGTATGAATATGCAGCACATGATCCAATATGGAAGACAGACATGACAGAAGAATTCAGCTCACTCCAGAAGAACAACACTTGGGAACTGGTTGATCTTCCCCCAAGGAGGAAGCTAGTTCAATGTAAGTGGGTCTTCAAGACTAAGTTTTCTGCTGATGGTTCACCTTTAAAATATAAGGCAATATTTGTAGCCAAGGGCTACTGACAAGTACATGGTATTGACTACAATGAAACCTTTGCAACAGTGCCAAAGATGGACTCCATAAGGCTAGCTCTAGCCATTGCAACTTCAAAGCAGTGGGAGGTACATCACATGGATGTGAAGTGTGATTTCCTAAATGGAGATCTCAATGAAGATATATATATATATGCAGAAACCTGAAGGGTTTTTTCTAATCCATCTTTAGTGTGCAGGTTGAAGAAATCATTCTATGGGCTCAAGCAAGCCCCTAGGGCTGGGTATGCCAAGATTGATGGATTTTTGCTTTCATTGAGTTTTGTTCGATGCAATTCTGATAATAATGTCTATTTAAAACTGATTCATGGTTATTTGATGATTATTGTCTTGTATGTGGATGACCTATTGATTACAAGAAATTCAAAGAAAGAGATTGCCTCCTTGAAGGATGCAATGAACCATGCATTTTCTATGACAGACTTGGGATTATTGAGCCAATTCTTGGGTCTTGAAATTGATCAATAGCAACATGGAATCACTGTACATCAGTACAAGTATGATTTAGATTTCCTCAACAAGTTCAACATGAAATATTGCAAGCCAAGCAAGTCTCCCTTCCTTTTAGGAGTTAAGCTTGAATAAGCACGTTCTTCTCCTATGGTAAATAATACACGGTATAGGCAGTTGATTGGGTGTTTTCCTTATCTTACACACACTCAACCTGATTTATATTATGTATTTAGTGTGGATTCAATATACATGGATCAGCCTCATGATATCCAATGGAGGGCATCCAAAAGGATCCTAAACTTTGTTAAAGGAACAAGAACTCATGGAATCTTCTACAAAGCAAAATATGATCTGGATTTGATTGGGTTTACTTACAGTGATTGGGTAGGTGACAACACAGATCAAATGTCTACAATAGGATATGTTTTCATGATTTGAGAAGGGCCAATCAGTTTTTCAAGCAAGAAGCAGAGTGCCATAGCGCTCTCATCTACAGAAGCTGAGAATAGAGGAGTTGTAAATGCAACAACTCAATGTTTGTGGTTGCAGAGGATACTTGGAGAATGTGGCTTCGAATAAGAGTTTTCAACCATTATCTACTATGATAATAAGAGCACCATTCAAATCTGCAATGGTCCAGGTCAGAAATAGAGAACCAGGCACACTGAGATCCATATGCACTATATCAGACAGCTTGTGCATGATGGTACCATTGTTCTACTCTTCTGTGCATCTTCAGAACAAGTAGTAGACATCTTCACCAAAGTTTTTGTGAGAATACATTCAGTAACCTCAAATCAATGTTGGGGATTACTGATCATGCTATGAAGCTTGATTGATAATAATATTTTGAATTTTTGTTTTTTGTGTCCATGTTTAAGGGAGGATTTTCCCACTTTGTTTTTTCCTCTTTCCTTGGTTGTATGGACAAGCAGTATGTAAAGCATGACTAAGCATTTTTTCCAGGCCCTATACATTTCTGATATTTACTCATAAATTCAAGCTTAAGGGGGGGTGTTAAAATAATCAACCCATAGTTACCTACATTATACATTAATTTAATTAGTTTTTTCTTATTACCAAGTTTTCTAGATTCCATTCTATGCTAGTTTCCTTCTACATGTCCTAGAAGTCAACACATGCTAAAACTGAGTCATGGAGTTCTTAGGAAACATCTTGGAAACCCAATTTAGCATGTTTTCTTTGTTCCAGATTCTGTAAAGCGCATATCTATTTTTTTAGTAAAGATGCCTTGTTTTATTTCTGATTTAAGGAAAAATGAAAAGCTAGACTAGGTGTATTTGAATTGTTGTTTTCCCACATCATCCTCCATTCATTTATCCAAATAAAATTATGTATGAGTTGTCTTTCCATCCCTCTTTATATTTCCCACTTGACTTAGGAAATCCGTCAGCATCTACTTAGATTTGGAAACTTCTTTATGCACCTATGGGGGATTTGACTAGATTTAACCTCTTGGCTTCAATTTCCACATGGTATCAAATCCTTTGTAGATTGATTTATCTCCTTCCAAATTGTTATTGCAGGTTCAACATCTTGACTAGGAGCGCATTCTGCTAACTGGATGACACAATTTCTGAGCTATGGACCAATCTCAGAATATCATCTTAACTCCATTAAATTTATTTGAGTGGAAAGATGAGATGGAGATATTGTTGAGAGAGAAAGGTTTCTATAGGGTGAATATGAAAAGTGAGGTAGAGAACAATGCAGCTACAGAGAAAAGTAAATGTCACAATAGGAGGGATGAGGCCTATGGTATTTTGTGTCTAAGCATCTCAAGAGACCTCCTCTTCCATATTGATGGAATGAGATCACCTAATGAAGTGTGCGAGAAGATTTAAGAGATTTTTGGAAACATAGATGAGATGAGAGGACATAAAATCAAGAATGACATGATATGCTTGAGTCCCAATAGCTTCAAATCATTGCAACTCTAATTTTCCAAGTTTAAGGCCCTTGCTTTGCAGTTGAAATAGTGTTTGATCGAAAAGAAGGAAGAGCAACTAGCCTTTGTCATACTCTCTAAGATTGGTCCTAAATATTTGGTGTTTTTTTTTACCTTCCATGCCACCAAGTTGACATCTTGATCCTGGAAGATGCCTAAGCTTGCAAAGTTCATGGAATCCCTCACACAGGAGCAATATAAGTTGGTGATGATGGGCACCATCAAACCTTCCAAAGACCAATATTTGGTTGCTAGAGATTCAAGGGTGGATTCAAAAATCAAGAAAAAACCTAAAAATCCACCTAAGCAAAAGAGAGACAAGTCTACGTCTCAAGAGGAGCCCCAAGGTTCCAAGAAGAACTCCCAAAAGAATAAGAACAAAGGATAAATGAGCAAGTGTGCATAATGGAGTAAGGGCTGTCATCCTGAGAACTCTTGTATGAAGAAGCAAAATCACATGTTGACCCAACACCTTGAGAAGAAGAACATCTCATTTCCTGATTTCTCAAACAAGAAGGAAGGAGGATCAAATTCAGAGGACAGAAAGAGAGAGTACATGCTTTGGTTGTTGGCACATAAAGCTCACCTAACTTCATCATATACTCTAGAGATTCTAGACATATGGTTTTGACAAAAGAGACATTCTACTCTCTTGACATGTCGAAAGGTCCACCAATAGTTTTGGGAGATGACTCTCTCACTGACGGTTTGGGGAAGGGCGGGATTGACCTTGAACATGGTAGTTTCAATAATGTGTTGTATGTTCCAGGTCTTGCCTCCAATATCTTGTAAGTTTATTAGATGACTCATACTGGTTCACCAAATAAGGTCATATTCTCCCCTTATGATGTTGAAATCACTAAGATTTCAAATGGTAAATTCATAGCAAAAGGTGTTGTTGATCACACTTGAAAAGTATACAAGTTTTCCCATTTTCTACCCTACTCAAACCCCTATGCTCTTGTGATTCATGGTAATGATGCAATAAATATTTGGCATGAAATATTTGGCCATATTTACTACAAGTATCTTTCTAATTTGAGTGAAAAATATATGTTCATAGGGTTACCAAAGATCAATTTTTCTAAGGGATTCTGTCAAGTCTGTATCCTAGGAAAACACCTAGAGCACAAGTATGAGAAAGCTAGTCATGAGAGAACCTCTGCACCTATTGAGATAATATATATTGACATTGCTGGTCCATTCCCTCATATGTTAATGATTCAATCCAAATATGCATTGACCATCATAGATGACTTTTCCAGGTATTGTTGGGTTCACTTCCTAAAGAATAAGTCTAAACATTTTGACCTCTTCAAAGTCTTTAGAGCCTTGGTTGAAAACCAGTATAGGAGGAAACTCAAGATCCTCAAATATGACAATAGTGGTGAGTATGCCAAGTCTAAGTTCATTCTATATTGTAAAGACATAGCTATTCAGATGCAGCATTCGATCCCTTACACACCACATCAAAATGGTGATGCTGAGAGAAAGAGAAAATCACTGAAGGAGATGGCAACTTGCATGATGAAGGCTAAGACTTTACCACCAAATTTTTGGGCCAAGGCTATAAACTATGTATCCTACATCCATTAGTTTTGAGACATATGGTTTCCACAAAAGAGACGTTCTCCTCTCTTGACATATCAAAAGGTACACCAAGAGTTTAGGGAAATGACTTTCTCATTGACAGTTTGGGGAAGGGTAGGATTAATCTTCACCATGGTAGTTTCAATAATGTGTTGTATGTTCTATGTCTTTCCTCAATATCTTGTAAGTGTATAATATGACTCATACTGGGTCTCCAAATAAGGTCATATTCTACCCTGATTATGTTCAAATCACTGATATTTTTAATACTAAATTCATGGTGTTGATCACACTTCGAAGGTATACAAGTTTTCTGTTTTTCTACCCTACTCAAACCCCTCTTCTCTTATGATTCATGCTAATGAAGCAATCAATATTTGGCATGAAATATTTGGACATCTTAAATACATGTATATTTATGATTTGATTGAAAAAGATATGGTCATAGGGTTACCAAAGATCAAGTTTTCTAAGGGATTCTGTCAAGGTTGTATCGTAGGAAAACACGCAGAGCACAAGTATGAGAAAGCTAGTCATGAGACAACCTCTGCACCTCTTGAGCTGATCCAAAATGAAATTTATGGTTCATTCCCTCATATTTCCATGAGTCAATCCAAATATTCAGTGACCTTCATAGATGAATTTTCTAGGTATTGTTGGGTTCACTTCCTAAAGCATAAGTCTGAAGTTTTTGACCTCTTCAAAGTCTTTAGAGCCTTGGTTGAAAACCGGTCTAGGAAGAAACTCAAGATCCTTAGATATGATAATGGTGTTGAGTATGTAAATTATAAGTTCATTCATTCTTGTAAAGATGCAGGTATTCAGATACAACATTTGATCCCTTACACACCACATAAAAATGGTGTTGTTGAGAGAAAGAACAGATCACTGAAGGAGATGGTAACCTGCATGATGGAGGCTAAGACTTCTCCACCAAAGTTTTGGGCAGCGACTATAAAATTTTTATCCTACATCTAGAATAAGGTGCCTCATAAGAATCTTGATGGTTTGACTCCTTTTGAATCTTGGAGTGGGTACAAGCCAGATGTGACCCATTTGAGGATTTTTGGCTCAAAGCCTTGGGATAGAATTCCAACGATAAAGAGGAAGGATTTGTAACCCCAAATCCAAGAGTGCCTATTTTTTGGGTATTATTAACATTCAAAATGGTACAATCTTATCAAATTTAGGACTAACAAATATTTCATTGAGATAAGTGTTCAGTTCCAAGAAAAGCCTTTAGCAGTAGTTGAAGTTGGAGAGTCCTCTTCACCACCAAAACCATTGATTGTAAGTGGAGAGACTAATGATTTTTATGATTCTGATATGTCTTATAATGATGATTTTATTGCATATCCTAACATTCCTACAATACCAAAATGGGCAGAAAATACCATTCATGCAGCTAGGGAACTGGTAGGAAATCCTAATGACACTAGGAGGACTAGATCTCAATTTGAGAATGACATTTCTGTGAAAGATCCTCTATTTGCTGAAAAGTGATATCTGATGGTTGAATAATATCCATAAACATATGAATATGCATAACATGAACTAATATAGAAAACATCCATGAAAGAAGAATTCATCTCGCTCTAGAACAACTACACTTGGGAACTGGTGGATCTTCACCCATGGAGGAAGCTAGTTCAATGTAAGTGGGTCTTCAAGACTAAGTTTGCTGCTGATGGTTCACCTTTGAAATATAAGGCAATATTGGTATCCAAGGGATACTCACAAGTACATGGTATTGACTACAATGAAACCTTTGCACTAGTGGCAAAGATGGGCTCCATAAGGCTAGCTCTAGCCATTGTAGCTTAAAAGCAGTGGGGGGTACATCACATGGATGTGAAGTGTGATTTCCGAAATGGAAATATCACTGAAGATATTTACATGCAGCAACATGAATGGTTTTTTTCTAATCCATATTTAGTGTGCAAGTTAAATAAATCATTGTATGGGCTCAAGTAAGCCCCCAGGGCTTGGTATGCCAAGATTGATGGCTTTCTGCTATCACTAAATTTTGTTCGATGCAAGTATGATACTAATGTCTATTTGAAGATAATTCATGGTTATTTGATGATTATTGGCTTGTATGTGGATGACATACTGATTACAGGAAATTCAAAGAAGGAGATTGCCTCCTTGAAGGATGCAATGAACAATGCATTTTCTATGACAAACTTGGGATTGTTCAGCCAATTCTTGAGTCCCGAAATTGTTCAATCCCAACACAAAATCACAGTACATCAGTCCAAGTGTGCTTTAGATTTTCTCAACAAGTTCAACATGAAATATTGCAAGCCAATAAAGACTCCCTTCCTTTCAAGAGTTAAGCTTGAAGAAGTAGGTTCTTCTCCTATGGTAAATAATACACTGTATAGGAAATTGATTGGGTGTTTTCTTTATCTTAAACACACTTGAATTGTTTTATTTTATGCAGTTAGTGTGGCTTCGATATACATGTATCATCATCATGAGATCAAATGGAGGGCATCCCAAAGGATCTTAAACTTTGTTCAAGGAACAAGAAATCATGGGATCTTCTACAAAGAAAAATATGATCTTGATTTGATTGGGTTTATTGATAGTGGTTGGGAAGGTGACAACACAGATCGGAAGTATACATCATGATATGTGTTCATGCTTGCACAAGGGCCAATTGGCTATTCAAGAAAAAAGAATAGTGCCATAGAACTCTCATCAATAGAAGCAGAGTATAGCGGAGTTGTAAATGCAAAAACTGAAAGTTTGTGATTGCAGGGGATCCTTGGAGAATGTGGCTTCGAATCAGATTTTTTAAGAATTATATACTGTGATAATATGAGCACCATTGAAATATGCAATGATATAGTTCAAAAATGGAAAACCAAGCACATTGAAATACATATGCACAACATCATATAGCTTGTGCATGATGGTACCATTGTTCTATTGTTTTGTGCATCTTCAAAACAAGTAGCAGACATCTTCACCAAATTTTTTTGTGATAATACCTTTAGTAATCTCAAATCACTACTGGGGATTGCTGATCATGCTGTGAAGCATGATTGATAACAATATTTCCAATTTTTGTTTTTCCTGTCCATGTTTAAGGGGGGATTTTCCCACTGGGTTTTTGACTCTTTCCTTGGTTGTATGGACAAGCAATATCTAAAGGATGACTAAGCCTTGTTTCTAGTCCCTATATTTTTCTGATATTTACTCATAAATATAGGCTTAATGGGGGGTGTTAGAATAACCAACCCATAGTTACCTACATTATACATTAATTTAATTATTTTTGTCTTATTACCTAGTTTTTTAGATTCCATTCTTTGCTAGTAGCGTTCTACATGTCCTAGAAGTCAACACATGCTAAAATTGAGTCATGGAGTACTTGGGAAACATCCTGGAAACCCAATTTAGCATGTCTGGTTTATTCCAAATTCTTTAAAGTGCATATCTCCTTTTTTCTGAAAAGATTCCTTGTTTTATTTGTGATTTAAGGCAAAAGGAAAAGCTAGACTAGGTGTAGTTGACTTGTTTTTTCCCCATATCATCCTTCATTCTTTTCTTCAAATAAAAGCATGTATGAGTTGTATTTCCATCCCTCTTTATCTTTCCCACTTGAATTAGAAAATTCGTGAGCATCTACTTAGATTTGGAAACTTCTTTATTCACCTATGGAGGGTTTGACTAGATTTAACCTCTTGGGTTGAATTTCAACATGGTATCAGAGCCTTTGTAGAATGATTTATCTCCTTCCAAATTGTTGTTGCGGGTTCAACATCTTGACTGGGAGCTAATTCTGCTGACTGGAGGGAACACTTTCTGAGCTATGGATTAATCCCAAAAGATCATCTTGACTCCATTCAATTTCTTTGAGTGGAAAGCTAAGATGGAGAAATTGTTGATATTTAAAGGTCTCTAGAGAGTGACTATGGAAACTAAGGCAGAGCCCAATGCAGCTACAAAGAAAATTAAATGGCACAACAGGAGGGATGAGGCCTATGGTGTTCAGAGTTTGAGCATCTCAAGAGACCTCCCCTTCCATCTTGATGGATTGACATCACCTAATGAAGTGTGGGAGAAGATTTAAAAGCTTTTTATAAAGACAGATGAGGTGAGAGGACATGAAATCAAGAATGATCTGATCTCCTTGAGTCCTAGTAGCTTTGAATCATTGTAACTCTACCTTTCCAAGTTTAAGGCCCTTGTTTTGCAGTTGAAATAGTGTGGGATCAAAAAGAAGGAAGACAAACTAGTATTGGCCATACTCTCTAAGCTTGGTCCTTACTATTTGGTGTCTGTTTTGACCCTCCATGCCACCAATTTGACAGCTCGAGCCTGCAAGATGCTTAAGCTTGCAGAGGTCATGGAATCCCTCATACAGGAGCAAGATAAGTTGGTGATGATGGGCACCATCAAACCTTCCAAATACGAAGATTTGGTTGCTGGAGGTTCAAGGGTGGATTCAAAAAGCAATAAAAAATCTAAAAATCCACCTGAGCAAAAGAGAGACAAGTCTAAGTATCAAGAGGAGCCCCATGGTTCCAAGAAGAAAGATCTTCTTGGAACTGAACACTTCTTTCAATGAAATATTTGTTAGTGCTCAAGTTGATCATCTTGTACCCTTTTGAATATTCACAATATCCAAAAAATAGGAACTCTTGGATTTAGGGTTGCAAAGCCTTCCTCTTTTCAGTTAGAATTCTAGCCTAAGCCTTTGAGCCAAAAGTTCTGAAATGGGTCACATTTGACTTGTGCCCAGTCCAAGCTTCAAAAGGATTCATACCATCAAGCTGCTTCTGAGGAACCCTATTTGGATGTAGGATGCATAGTTTATCTCC
This sequence comes from Pseudotsuga menziesii, assembly GCA_001517045.1. Classification (NCBI taxonomy): domain Eukaryota; kingdom Viridiplantae; phylum Streptophyta; class Pinopsida; order Pinales; family Pinaceae; genus Pseudotsuga; species Pseudotsuga menziesii. The sequence goes on along the minus strand of LPNX010818036.1, from coordinate 416,685 downwards.
TTGGCCCAAAACTTTGGTGAAAATTTTTTACACTCCATCATGCAGGTTTCCATCTCATTCAATTATCTATTCTTTCTCTCAGCAACACCATTTTGCTGTGGTTTGTAAGGGATTGAATGTTGCATCTGAATACCTGCATCTTTACAATATTGAATGAACTCATACTTTACATACTCACAACCGTTTTCGGATCTGAGGATCTTGAGTTTCCTCCCAGACTCATTTTCAACCAAGGCTCTAAAAACTTTGAAGAGGTCAACAACTTCAGACTTATGCTTTAGGAAGTGAACCCAACAATACCTGAAAAAGTAATATATGAAGGTCAATGCATATTTATCTTGACTCATTAACATATGAGGGAACAAAACATCAAGTTCACTGTGGATCAGCTCAAGAGTTGCAGAGGTTCTCTCATGACTAGCTTTCTGATACTTGTGCTCTGGGTGTTTTCCTAGGATATAAACTTGACAGACTCCCTTAGAAAAGTTGAGCTTTGGTAACCCTATGACCATATCTTTTTCACTCAAATCAGAAAGATACTTGTAGTTAATATGGCCAAATATTTCATGCCAAATATTTCTTTCCTCATTAGCATGAATTAGAAGAGCAGAGGGGTTTGAGTAGGGTAGAAAATGGGAAAACCCTTATACCTTTGAAGTGTGATCAACAACACCTTTTTCTATGATTTTACCATTCAAAATATCAGTGATTTCAACATCATCAGGGGAGAATATGAACTTCTTTGGTTACCCAGTATGAGTCATATGATAAACTAACAAGAGATTGGAGCCAAGACCTGTAACACAAAACACATTATTGAAACTACCATGGTAAAGATAAATCCTACCCTTGCCCAAACTGTTAGTGAGAGAGTCATCTCCCAAAACAATTGGTGGATCTTTCAACATGTCAAGAGAGAAGAATCTCTCTTTTGTCAAAACCATATGTCTAGAAGCTCTAGAGTCTATGATGAAGATATGTGAGATCGATGTGCCAACAAACAAAGCATGTACTCTCTCTCTGTCCTTTGAATTTGATCCTCCTTCCTTCTTCTTTGAGCAATCAGGAAGAGAGATGTTATTCTTCTCCAAGAGTTGGGTCAACATGTCAATTTGCTTCTTCATACAAGAGCTCTCAGGATGATAGCCCTTACTACAGTATGCGCACTTGCTCATTTATCCTTTGTTCTTCTTCTTCTGGGAGTTATTTTTGGAACCTTGAGGATCCTCTTAAGACTTAAACTTGTCTCTCTTTTTCTCAAGTGGATTTTTAGATTTTTTCTTGATTTTTGAATCCACCCTTGAATCTCCAGCAACCAAATCTTGGTCTTTCAAAGGTTTGATGGTTCCCATGATCACCAACTTATCTTACTCTTGTGTTAGGGATTCCATGAACTCTGCAAGCTTAGGCATATTCCACTCTTGAGCTATCAACTTGGTGGCACAAAAGGTTGAAACAAACACCGAATAGTGAGCACCAAGCTTAGAGAGTATGGCCAAGACTAGTTGCTCTTCCTTCTTTTCGATCCCACAATGCTTCAACTGTAGAACAAGGGCCTTAAACTTGGAAAATTAGAGTTGCAATGATTCAAAGCTACTAGGACTCAAGCATATCATCTCATTCTCTATTTGATGTCCTCTCATCTCATCTGTATTTCCAAAAATATATTTAGTATTGTCCCACACTTCATTAGGTGATGTCATTCCATTAGTATGGAAGAGGAGGTCTCTTGAGATGCTCAAACACAATATATCATAGGCCTCATCCCTCCTATTGCACCATTTAATTTTCTCTGCAGTTGCATTGGGATATGTCACAGTTTGCATAGTCACCCTGTAGAGACATTTCATTTCTTTCTCAACAATATCTCCATGTCATATTTCCACTCGAATAAATTGAATGGAGTCAAGATGATCTTCTGAGATTGGTCCATAGCTCAGAAAATGTGCCCTCCAGTCAGCAGAATGTGCTCCCAATCAAGATTTTGAACTTGAAATAAAAATTTAGAAGGAGATAAATCGATCTAAAAAGGCTCTGATACCATGTGGAACTTGAGCCCAAGAGATACAACAATTACACTGACAAAATTGCTAACCAAACATGAAAAATTAACACCAAAGGAGACTGAAAGTGTAGCATAACACTAATTTGTATTGAGTAAGTGTAAAATAGAAAACCTTATGAAGTAATAGGATTCTATAATATATAATTACATGAGAGATTCTAATGCATAAATATTCGATTCGAAATAGTAAAAACGTAGGGTTACCCAATCTAGTCAAATCCTCCATAGGTGCATAAAGTAGTTTCCAAATATAAGTAGATGCTCACGAATTTTATACGTCAAGTGGGAAAGATAAAGAGGGATGGAAAGAAAACTCATACATTCTTTTATTTGTAGAAAAGGAGGGAGGATGGTTTGGGTGAAAAACAAGTCAACTACACCTAGTCTAGCTTTTACTTTTGCCTTAAATCAGAAATAGAACAAGGCATCTTTTCAGAAAAAAAGAAGATATGCACTTTAGAGAATCTAGAATAAAGAAGAGATGCTAAATTGGATTTCCAGGATGTTTCCCAAGCACTTCATGACTCAGTTTTAGCATTTGTTGACTTCTAGGACATGTAGAAGGAAACTATCATAGAATGGTATCTAGGAAACTAGGTAATAAGACAACTATATTTAAATTAATGTCTAATGTAGGTAACTATGGGTTGATTATTCTAACATGGTATCAAAGCCTTTGTAGATCGATATCTATCCTTCCTTATTAGTATTTCAGGTTCAACATCTTGAATGGGAGTGCATTTTGCTGACTGGGGGGCATAGTTTCTAAGCTATGGACCAATCTCGGAATATCATCTTGACTCCATTAAATTTCTTTGAGAGGAAATATGAGATGGAGATATTGTTGTGAGCAAAAGGTATCTACAAGGTGACTATGGAAACTGAGGTAGAGCCCAATGCAGCTACAGAGAAAATTAAATAGCACAACATGAGGGATGAGGCTTATGGTCTTTTGTGTATGAGCATTTCAAGAGACCTCCTCTTCCATCCTGATGGATTGAGATCACCTAATAGAGTGTGGGAGAATCTTGAATATATTTTTGGAAAGACAAATGAGATGAGAGGACATAAAATAAAGAATGGGCTAATCTCCTTGAGTCCCAATAGCTTCGAATAATTGCAACTCTACTTTTCCAAGTTTAAGGTCTTTGTTTTGCTGTTGAAATAGTGTGGGATCAAAAAGAAGGAAGAGAAACTAGTATTGGCCATAATCCCTAATCTTGGTCCTAACTATTTAGTGTTTGTTTCGACCTTCCATGCCACCAAGTTGATATCTCGAGCTTGGAATATGCCTAAGCTTGCAGAGTTCATGGAATCCCTCACACAGGAGCAACATAAGTTGGTGATTATGGGCACCATCAAACCTTCCAAAGATTAAGATTTGGTTGTTGGATATTCAAGGGTGGATTCAAAAAGCAAGAAAAAAGATAAAAATCCACCTGAGCAAAAGAGAGACAAGTCTAAGTCTCAAGAGGAGCCCTAAGGTTCCAAGAAGAACTCCTAGAAGAAGAAGAAGAACGGAGAAATGAGAAAGTGTGTGTAATCTAGTAAGGGATATCATCCTGAGAGCTCTTGTATGAAGAATATAATTGACATGTTGACCCAACTCCTACAGAAGAATAACATCTCCCTTCCTGATGCTTAAAGAAGATGGAAGGAAGATAGAATTCAAAGGACAGAGAGAGAGTACATGCTTTGGTTGCTAGAACATCAAGCTCACCTAGCTTCTTAATATACTCTAGAGCTTCTACACATATGGTTTTGAAAAAAGAGACATTATCCTCTCTTGACATGCCAAAAGGTACACCAATAGTTTTGGGAGATGACTCTCTCACTGACAGTTTGGGGATAGGTAGGATTGATCTTGACCATGGTAGTTTCAATACTGTGTTGTATGTTCCAGGTATTGCCTCCAATATCTTGTCATTCTATCAGATGACTCATACCAACTCTCCAAAGAAGGTAATATTCTCCCCTGATGATGTTGAAATCACTGAGATTTTGAATGGTAAAGTCATAGCAAAAGGTGTTGTTGATCACACTTCGAAGGTATACAATTTTTCCCATTTTATACCCTACTCAAACTCCTCTACTCTTCCGATTCATGCTAATGAAGCAATCAAGATTTGGCATGAAAGGTTTGGCCACCTTAACTACAAGTATCTTTATCATTTGAGTGATAACAATATGGTCATAGGGTTACCAAGGATCAATATTTATAAGGGATTCTGTCAAGGTTGTATCAAGGGAAAATACCTAGAGCACAAGTATGATAAAGATAGTCATGAGAGAACCTCTGCACCTCTTGAGATGATCCACAGTGACATTGCTGGTCCATTCCCTCATATGTCCATGAGCCAAGAAAAATATGCACTGACCTTCATAGATGACTTTTCCAGGTATTGTTGGGTTCACTTCCTAAAGCATAAGTCTGAAGTTTTTGACCTCTTCAAACTCTTTAGAGCCTTGGTTGAAAACCAGTCTAGAAGGAAAATCAAGATACTTAGATATGAAAATGGTGGTGAGTATGTCAAGTATGATTTAATTCATTATTGTAAATATGTAGGTATTCAGATGCAACATTTAATCCCTTACACACCACAACAAAATGGTTTTGCTAAGAGAAAGAATAGATCACTGAAGGAGATGGAAACCTGCATGATAGAGGCTAAGACTTTGCCACCAAATTTTTTGGCCGAGGCTATAAAATATGCATCCTACATCCATATTAGGGTGACTCATAAGAAGCTTGATGGTATGACTCCTTTTGAAGCTTGGAGTGGGCACAATCCAGATATGACCCATTTCAGGATTTTTGGCTCAAAGGCTTGGGCTAGAATTCCAACTGAAAAGAGGAAGGATTTGCAACCCCAAATCCAATTGTGCCTATTTGTTGGGTATTATTAAGATTCAAAAGGGTACAAGATGATAAACTTGATAACTAACAAATATTTCATTGAAATAAGTGTTCAGTTCTGAGAAAAACCTTTAGCAACAGTTGAAGTTGGAGAGTCCTCTTCACCACAAGAACCATTGATTGTAAGTGGAGAGACTAATGCGTTTGCTGATTCTGATAGGTATAATAATGATGATTTGATTTCAGATCCTAACAGTCCTACAAGACCAAAATGGGAAGAAAATACCATTCATGCAGCTTGGGAACTACTGGAAATCCTAATGAAACTAGGAAGACTAGATCTCAATTTGAGAATGGTCTTTGTGTGAAAGATCCTCTATTTACTGAGAAGTTCTATCTGATGGTTGAATCAGATCTAGAGACATATGAATATGAAAAACATGATCCAATATGGAAAACATCCATGAAATAATAATTCAGCTCACTCCATAAGAACAACACTTGGGAACTGGTTGATCTCCCCCCAGGGAGAAAGCTATTTCAATGTAAGTGGGTCTTCAAGACTACGTTTGCTGCTAATGTTTCAGATTTTAAATATAATGAAGTATTGGTATCCAAGGGATACTCACAAGTATATGGTATTGACTACAGTGAAACCTTTGCACCAATGGCAAAGATGGACTCCATAAGGCTAGCTCTAGCCATTGCATCTTCAAAGCAGTGGGGAGTACGTCACGTGGATGTGAAGTGTGCTTTCCTAAATGGAGATATCAATGAAGAGATATACAAGTAGAAACCTGAAGGTTTTGTTTCTAATCCATATTTAGTGTGCAGGTTAAAGAAATCATTGTATGGGATCAAGCAAGCCCCCAGGGCTTGGTATGCCAAGATTTATGGCTTTATGCTGTCACTGAGTTTTGTTCGATGCAAGTCTGATAATAATGTCTATTTGAAGCTAATTCATGGTTATTTTATGATTATTTTATTGTATGTGGATGAACTACGGATTACAGGAAATTCAAAGAAAGAGATTGCCTCCTTGAAGGATGCAATGAACCATGCATTTTCTATTACAGATTTGGGATTGTTGAGCCAATTCTTAGGTCTTTAAATTGATCAATCCCAACATGGAATCAAAGTACATCAGTCCAAGTGTGCTTTAGATTTTCTCAATAGGTTCAACATGAAATATTGAAATCCAAGCAAGACTCCCTTCCTTTCAGGAGTTAAGCTTGAAGAAGCATGTTGTTATCAAAAATATTGCACCTTCTACGGACAGAAGTTGTTCCTCTGGTCTGAATGGTTCAGATCCAAAACAAATGAATGAATGACAAAGGATGAAGACCTTCCATGAATACTATAGACAACTAGAATACTGCTTCGATTGTGAACCTATGTACCTACAAACATTTTAAACATACAAGCACATCAAAACTACCAGAAAATCATCTACTTATCCATGTTACTAAGTAAGGAATATAACAACATGTACATGTGAAATAAAAACAATAGTAATGTGGGATGGAAATCAACTTTGCATTAAGAATGTATGGAGAAGCTTACAACCATTTCCATAGTGTCGACAAGCCCCTCCATGAGACAAACACTTCATCCCCATATGCTCCAACTTTTCTCTCTATGCTCTCCAATGATTTGGACGAGGTAGTCAATCCAACTGCATAACAATACCTCTATAGTTATCCCCCTCAACTATGGATATGAGCTTGTATTTATAAGGCTCAATGGATAGGAATAGTTGAGAGAATTGTGGGTGAGTTGGCTCCAATCTCCTACTATGGGGTATCTCAAGCTCAAACTAACCCACAATGATAGGGATAAGGGAGGACATGAGGCTCAAGTTATAGAAGCCTCGAGAAAATTCTCTTTTTCCCATTTTACCCAAGGTACTGCTTTTCTTCCCTTTTGACAGAGTAGTTTAGATGAGAACCAATTTTAGACCAAAGGCCATAGGTAGTGGCACCGTTTCTCTAAAATAGGATATAGGCGGTGTTGAGCAAGGTACCACTCATCAGCCATAGGGAAAACATGGTGCTAGGATTTTCCAAGTAGAATTCAAATATAGATCAAGTTTCCAATGTAAGTGTTGGGAATAAGGGAAGACATGGAAGTTAAGGGTCTCATCACATGATGGTGACAGGATTTAGGTATAACAAAATGCCCCCCAAAGAAAGAGACTTAGAGGGATATGATAAGTTAGAGCTTTGAGAGAACAAGTTGTCACTTCAAGGTGAAAATGTTAGCTCGATTGGAGAATGTCATCTAGTAGGAATTTGTAGTGCATCAATACTTTTGAATCATAGACAAATGTAACCAACTCATGGTTGTAGACCAATACAAGGCAGATCCATGAGAGGAATAAAAAAGCATGGCTACTAGAATACAATGTAGATCAATGTGATAGAGGACTCAAAATTGGACATACATACTGGACATACAACGTAGATCTATGTCATACAGATGAAAATTTGAGCATATCCATGACCATACAATTGTCAATCCATGCTAGATATACAAAACTCCATCGCAGCCCAGGGAAAGCAATGAGTGCTAAACAAATACCCAGGGTCTTCATCTCGTCTTCTACAAAGTACGATTCTATCCATGTGATTACAATGATCTAAAGTTGAAAATGGTATAAACCACTTGATTATGGACCAATGATGTGAACCGTTAACAAGTGCGAGGGAGATAACCATTGATGTCAATGATTCCCAAGGTACCCTAGTACAATCTATTGAGTGTGAATAGATGTCTTGATGTCGAGCACCCAGTTGATTCTATCGATGAAAGGTCAATGATGTCAACCTATGTCGAGAGCAAGAGAATATGTCATTAAGGAATACATATCTCAAGGTACTAATTTTTGTTTCTAAGACTATTTCCCAGTTCATGAGTTGATGTCGATGGGAATAGTCTCATTGAAGGAGGGCCATGATGAGTCCCACATCGATGTCATGAAACTCAGAACATAGTTCTTAAATGATGTGAATGTAGTAACCATAAGAATGACTCAAAAGTACCGACGCAGAGAATTTTTTGACTACAAAGGTAGAACTTTTTCAACTTTCCTTTGAACATCGGGCAACACGACTAAAGACTTGGAAGCATGACTAAACTAGACAAACACACAATACGACGGTGGAAAATGCATTCTTTTGAAAGACTCAAAGGAGTGGCATGAATCATGAAAGTGGGTCATCATGGAGATCAGCTAAATACCCAATTGACTGAAAGGATATGCAGACAAGTGCCATGTTCATAGGTAATGACAAATTACTACCATTTATTTGCAAAATGATTCCCTTCCCATTTTCCCCATCATGATTGATGAGTGCCTCTTTTCGGTTTCACGAGTTCAAAGACGGTAACAAACAATCGGTATAGATCTTCCTAAGACAAGTCCAAACTCATATGTTTTACGAACCTGAGAGAGGAGGGGTTCGTTCCCAAAAGAGGGTCTCTCAATGTTTAATTTAGTGATTCCAATGAAAGAAAACTTAGCATCGTTCATGTTTAGCGAGTATGAACAACCACAGAAGAAGACTCCATAGTGTCTTTTTTGTAAAATAGTTCATTTGAACTGAAAAATTGATAACCTACCATCAAATAAATGACTCTTCAAATGCTTTAACGAGAGTGAAGAAGACAAGATCACTCGACAATCTTTTGGTATTTAAGGAGCCTGAAAAGAGTTTAAAGAAGCCTCCACTAGGTCTCTTTTCACGATGATATATTTTATGAGCCTGAAAAGAATCAGAAACAGACTCAGACCTTTGATGCTAAGTTTTGAGAGAATGAACAAAGTGTCGCAATAAATGCTCAAAAAGACTTTTTCCATTTTATGGCAGTACGAAAAAGTAAAAAATGAACTCCCAAAACCTTACAGCTGCTGCTCTTCTATCCTGCAGTGACTCAAAAACAAGTGTTAAATGCCCCAATAACTGACACTAAAGGATTACGATTGATAGATTTTGATTAATAAACAATTTTAAAACAAAACTATAGCATGTCAAATCCTAAAATGTATATAAAAGTCATGTAAATTGTAAAAAATCAAAACATTTTACTATTCACCCATAGTGGAGAACCTTTGGATCATTTTCTTGGCCATATTTTTAGTCACTAATATCGGGAGCATCCACCATCGAATTCAGGCACCATCAGTTCCAAGTAATAGCCTAGACCCTACTCTTTCATTTTATGCCTTTAATTTTGACTTTTAATGGTGTTTTGGGATTATATGGCAAGCCCTAAAATCATGGAAGTGGGCACCACTTTTATCTCTTGTGAGATAAGTGATACCCCGCTAAAACCGCACTGAAAACATAGCGCATAAGCAACTCTGGATGTGGAGAAATAAAAGTGATTGCACAAGAAAAGATAGTTCATTTCTATTGACTTGGATGATTAAGAATGCTTCTAACAAATCTTGTGATGGTTTTTGACAAGTACTTGTTGATAAAAAATGGTCATACGGAAAGAGAGGAAACATGATAATGACAACGCCTTTGCTGAACGAAACGCAGGCTGCATAGCTGCATTGAGAGACTGCGGACTCTTAAAGTTATTCTGCACACCCAATATGGTATCGCATCAGTGACTAATAGAGCATATACTCCGGAAGTGGAATCCAGAGCAACAATATTTCGAAGTTGGTGCTCATATATTCACAGTTGAGGTAGCAAACATCTACTTCCTAACTGGCCTTTCACCTTTTGAGATAGCGTGCTCCCATCTCTCTAATTTGTTCTTGCATGGGGGGGGATTACTACTCTGGAGTTGATAGACCGTCCCTGCATTCTTGGGACCAGGACATCGGGAAATAAAATTCCCATAAAATCAATGATGGATGGCCATCTACGGACTGTGTTTTTTACCATGCAAAGAGTGGTGGGAAGCCAAGGAGTATACCAGGTGTCTAGAGCGCATATGGTCTATGCCATAGAGGCCATGGCGCCTACATTCTTTAACTAGGTGAAAGCTCTACTTCCGATCTTCAAGGATTAGCTAACCAAGTGTCAGCAGGGGAGCTGAAGTAATTTGGTTTTGGTTCCATTCTAGCTTGCATCTTCTTTGAGAGGGTTCCACAGATGAGACCCCAAATGGTATTTATAGAGCTGAGGGCACATGACCCTTGCATGCAAAGGTGGGTCTGGATTATGGCCTGTACTAGAGTGGGTAGGGGGAAGGTAAAGCTAGGTGACCTATTCTTTCGATGGTTGAGATATCAGCTCCTCATGGTGGAGGATTATGCATATGTGGGCATTGACTTCAGCAGTGATCCTGACCTACCGCTCCCACCTGGTGGATAGTGGGGTGAAATCGGTAAGAAACAAAAGAACCTAAATGGAAATAGTGTTTTTATGTTTCTGATGTTTTATATTTTTTTATGTTAAGTAACGAGACTTGAATGTTTTTATGCGGACATCGAAGCAGCATGACCTGGGGGAGCCTCCCCATTGGATAGACGAGCTGGAGCCTGTTTTGTACCGCAGGGTGACGATGTGATAAGGCAGTTAGAGGAGAACCTAGAGAGGTTGACTCTAGACATCCCTAATGCTTCTATTGATGATCTCCCACTAAGGTATCAGAGGCCTATAGAGGGGGTACCAGGTTGCTTTAGCAGACTGCTATGTAGAGTATCCCAGGCAGTGATGTGTTACCATGAGCATCATTAGACGATGAGCGCATAAAGTATCCACTGAAAGTTGATAGCTTCAAGATTTTTGTATGGTGATTTTTTACCTAAAATATTCCGTGCTNCATGTTCATATATTATATATATATATATATATATATATATATATATATATATGTTCCCTAGGGATATACCTATAGGTGATAGTTTCACATCACCTTTCTAACAAGCATACCCTCTGGAAGAGACTGATAAGCACAAGATTCTTAATGGTATAGGCATGGTGTAGATGACAAACCACTATTTGTGATTCCATAAAGACTACCAAGTTGCAAACATCTTGGGAGGCAGCTTCAGTCAAAATACCTATGACTGCTCGATACTTGGGGATATTGTTGGTAGCGGGACCAATAAAAACCACTCCTAAACGGACCAAATCATAAGCTGGAGAATAGAGAAACCAAGCACCTGAGGCAAGATTCAAGGTATGGCATCAAGCACCATCAACGAAGCCATAGAAAGCCATCTGCTCTGCATGACCAAAACATGGTATAAACAGATACAGACACTAAACTCAAAACCATATTGAAAATACTTAAGCACAATGAATGTCAAGTAATATATATATATATACAAGATACTATCTAAGAGAGATCTAGGCATAGTACCTGTTCAGGTACAACCCATTGCACCTTTGTCCTAAAGGGATTCCATTATAGTCTACAAGCTCGTAGGCCCTTTTCTCTAAAACTTTAGAAATAACAAAAGGACCATACCACATGGATTCTAACTTTCCTTTCCCTAGTTTGTCATATCTCTGATCTTAAGTCAAAACTAGGTCACCCTTGTTAAAGGCACAAGGTTGGATAGACTTGTCATACTATGCCTTGACACATTTTTTTGTGTGACTCATTAGCCAAGGCAACATCTCTCCTAGTTTCATCAAGTTTGTTCAAGTATAAAAGTCTCTCTTCATTTGCAATAGTGTCTAGGAGAAATTCGACGAGAAGTTTCAAGGATGGAATCTGACATTGAATCGGCAAGACAGCTTCAAGTCCATAGATAAGCTAGAAAGGTGTGAAACCAGTAGCTATTTTCACCAAAGTCCTGTAAGCCCAAAGAGCGGAGAAAAGGATATCGTGCCAATTGGATGTATGGTCTCCAACCATCCGATGAAGCATTTTTTTCAAAACTTTGTTAATGGCCTCTAACTGACCATTAGCTTGTGGATAATAGGGCGTAGAGTTTTCATGGTGAAAAACTAGCTTGGCACTTTGTTCCTCCATCATTTGATTATGGAAATGTGATCCGTGATCAATAACTATGGACTGCGGGACTCTGAATGTAGCTATCACATGATTGAAAATGAAGAGAGAGGTAGTCTTACCATCTTCTGCATATGTAGGAATGGCCTCATCCCACTTTATAAAAAATTCAACGGCTACAATGATGTAACCATGCCCCCCAACTGAGGTAGGCTTACAATGTATAAAATCAATCCCCCATTTGAAAAATGGGAAAACAATAATGATGGGGTGTAGCAGAGCAGGATGAGTGTGTTTTTTTGGATAAAAATGTTGACAGGGTGGGCATTTCTTGGCATCCTCTTGACAATCTTTAAATACTGAAGGCCAGAAATAGCCAGCGCAAAGGGTTTTCTACGTTGTAACCATCCCAGATAAATGAATGCCACATGCTCCAGAGTGGCAATCATTCAACACTTGTTCAGCTTCCTCATGGGTGAGGAATCTCCAGAGAATGGAATCGATACCATGTCTATACAAAGTGTCATTCAAGATGAGGTAGTATTTTGTGTGGTGACGGATTTGGTGGCAATCGTCATAGCATAGATTTGGCTGAAATATTTATGTTTGGAGATAAGTGAGAAAATATCCAAAGCATGGGTTAGTAGTGCTTATCAGGAACCTAAACTCATCCAGAAATGAATCACTGGGCTCAGATTCCATCGAATCATAGGGAAGGTCACACACGAGCTCAACAAAGACCAAGGATTTCTTTGATGTGGCTTTGGCAAATTCCAAATCAAACTCTTGTAGTATGGCTATCCATCAGGATTACTTACCCCTGAGCGCTTGACGAGTCAGGATGTAATACATAGGGTTTTGGTATACCAATATAGTGGTTGTGCAGAGAAAAATGTAGTGACAAATTTTTTGAACAGCAATGACCATGGCCAATACTAATTTCTCCACGCATGAGTATTGGGTTTCGAAATCCATAAGATTCTTACTAGCATACTAGATCACATGCTCCTGACCATTGGGATTTTCCTGCACCAAAACCATAGCGATGGTAGTAGTGGAGGCAGAAATATATAAGAGAAAATCCTTTGAAGAATCTGGGGGGTGTATCATAGGTGAATGAGTCAAAACATGTTTGAGATTATCAAAGGATCATTGGGATTGTTCACACCAATAGAATAGAGTGTCCTTCTTAAGGAGATGCATATAAACGTGTGTTTTCTTTGAAAAATTGCACACGAAATGGCAGAGAAATTTTTCCTTTCCTTCCAAACTTTGGAGTTCTAGAAGGTTGGTTGGGGATGGTAGAGCTAAAATAGTGGCAATTTTTAATGGGTCTATCTAGATGCCATCCTTAGAAACCACAAAACCTAACAGGTGTCCCATCTCAATGTAGAAAACAGATTTATTTGGATTGATCCATATCTTATAATGATGGAATCTCATGAAACTGTCTCTAAGATGAATAGGGTGGTCCTCCCGTTGCTATGAATGAGCAGGGAGGTCACCAAGGTACGGTTCAACAATATGTTTTATATCATGAAATACATAGGACATAACATGCTCGAAAGTGGCTCCAAATTTTTTTAAGCCAAATGGTAACTTCCTATATGTAAAGGTTCCCCATGGGAAAATGAATGTCGTCTTGTGCTGATTGGTGAGTAAAATCTCAATCTGATTATAACCTAAAAATCCATCCATAAATGAGAAGATGACACTTCCGGCATAGTTGTTGATAATCTTGTCGATATGCGAAGTAGGAAAGTTGTCTTTGGGACAAGCTTTGTTGAAATATCTAAAATCGATATAGACTCTATTGGTGCCCTTATTTTTATTGATAGGGATGGCGTTCAATAACCATTCCATCATGGGTATGGGATAAATAAACCTAGCTTTGAGAAGTTTCTCTATTTTATTTTTAATAGTTGTGGCCTTCTGTGCATGGACTTGCCTTAGTTTTTTATTGACAGGTTTAGTAGTGGGATAGGTTTTTATTTCATGGACCACAATGGATGGGTCTATCCCCAACATTTCTTCATAAGACCTGGCAAAAATATCACGAAATTCCTTGAAAAGTTCCCTGTATGCTTAAGATTCTTTTGCCGAGCATTTCTTCCCAACATGAACATGCTCATTGGTACCAAGATTGGCTAATATGTCAATTGGATTTGTTTGAGTAGTGTTGCATATGTTTCCTTTAGAATTTGAGTCTTGCGACAATATAGGATTTTTAGGCGTGTTGACAATATCAGTGGAAAACAGGGATGCAAAATCATGGTTTACCGAACTGGTGTTGTGGAGGAATGAGGATCTATGATGGTAATCCTCCCAGATAGACTCATTCATACTCATGATCTCCATAATGGACTCATTTGAAGGAAAAGTCTCAGAGAGATAATCCAGAATAGGAAGAGAGGGTTCTAACTAGCAGGGCAGGTAGTAAGGGTCCGAAGCCACCAGATAAAGTTCATTAGTGTGGTCATCGGAAAGGGTTTGAATGATGTTGTACATTTCTTGATGTGGACTCAACAAAGTGGACTCAACAATTTGTTTTCCCTTTGGATCATAATCCAATGAAGCAATCATATTTACTATTGCTGTGTCTGTGTTAGGAGGAGTGGACGGAAAAATCCCCATAAGAGATGAATCCTTCAACATTCCTACCCCAATTTATTGGTAAGGGGGAGGGGACTTGACTAACATAGGGATATTATTAGCCATAGAGGTAGTAACAATCAGCATACATAAATCTAGTTGATCAATGGTGACAATTCTCCCTAGATGTGGAAATTGGACATTTTGAAATACCGCCGAAGTGATAGTAGTCATGGCGTAAAACCAATTTATTCCTACAAGGAGGTTGTAATCTAACGGGGTGTCTACTACTTCTACCTGAATAGAAATAAATTTTCCCCCAAGCTCGACTGAAAGGACTGATATGATACCATGGGGATGGAAACCTCATCTATCAAAGTATTTGAGAGTCATAGATGATGTTACAAGCTCGGGAGTGCCAATAGATTTCCAACAAGACAAGGAAATAACCGAAGTTGAATCTCCTTTGTCTAAGACAATTCTAAAGACCTTCTTTTCGACTACTTTCGTGATGATTTGGAAAGCGAGTTTGTGTGGTAGTCTAGACTTATAGTTCTCTACATTGAAATGAATCAAATTAGTATTGTCAGGGTCTAAAGCTCTTAACACAGATAACAATTTTTTGTGTTGTGTAGGATAACTTTGGAGTACGTCCAAGGTAGACATTGCACATGGTTCCTGAGCAATATCTTCAATGACATTATAAAATTGAGTAGCTTAGGCATTAGGGTTAAACACAACCTTACTAAGAGTACTCTTGGATGGACGCAAAACCATGTCGAGAGTAGGCTTCTCTATGATTAGGGGGAAAGTGGACGAGGATTCGGGAGAACCAGTAGAGGGATCTTTTCCTGAAGAAGAATTATCTTATTTCTTGTCTGTGGGTTTGTTGTAACTCTAAATTCGATTTTTCAAAATAATAGTATCCGAGGACATCATGCAAATTTCCTCTGAAGAAATAGAGTTTCCTTTATTAGACATGTGGCCTATCATTTGTTGTTGAGAGGGAAAAGGATCCGTGAAAACTATGGGTGCAATATTAGTTTTCAAAAATTTGGTGATTTCATCTAGACGAGGATACTCTTTTGTGAAATCGTCACCTTTGTAGAGTAGACATGGATATTTTACTTTTATTTTCCTTTTATCATTATCATTGGTGGTTGGTTTTGGATTCTCCTATTGGTTTCCATGTTTTTTGTTTTTAGCTTTACTTTTCTTTTTATTGTTGCCGGGTGTTTGAATACTCTGAATAGAATTGACCTCGGTGGAAAATTTAGGAGTCGAAGGAGTAGGGATGGCAATATAGGGTTGCTTGGCAGGTTTTGCTACTAATGGGGACTAGATTGAACCAACAATCCCATCAATAGGGACTTCTGCTAGTGGCTTTGCAAGATCGGTGCTTGGGAGAGGAGCATGAGGAATCAAGTTATACAAATTTTTGGACTGGGAATAGAACAATTCTAGATATTGGGCTTGACTAATGGCTTTCTCTTCAGTAATGACACCACTCAGAGCCACATCTCAGGCAATTGGAGGCAACAAAAATTTAGTAAACCAATTAGCTAATAACTAATCTGGGATAGGAGCCTTAATAAGTCTTCTTTTCCTTCTCCACTCCTCAATATGATCGGATATGTGGGTGGAGGTGTTATGTCGTAGAGAAGTTAAGAGATCAGTGCCCATTTCATAATGGATAGGAAGCTAAAAGTGCGTAAGAAATATAGTTTCCAATGAGCCAAAATAAACAAATGAATGTTGCAAAAGTTCAATGTACCATTTCACGGTTGTACCAGTCAAAGTTCATTGAAAGAGTCTTAAATGAACTGAATCATCCATAAGGGAGTTTGAAGAACACCACAAATGGAATGTCATGACGTGGTTTTTCATATCATCTCCCTACTTCCCATCGAACTTTAGAATGTCTGATGGTAACTTTACTGGAATGGGAGGACACGAGGTGTTATGTCGAATGGGGTCATTAATCAACTTGGAAAAATCAGGCAAGTCCAAAGTTACTAGGAAGGGTAACTAATGATTAGGTTTCACATACTAGTAATATTGATATGGCATATAAGTACCGATAGGACCATAAGTAGACTAATAGACATGTTGTTGTGATGGAGAACTACCGGAAGATCCACCCGCAGGGGGTTGATTTTCGGGATCAAGAACACTAGGACCACTAGGGCCTCCAGAAACACTAGGACCATTGGGACCATGAGGACCACCTAGACCACTAGGAGGAGGACCACTAGACCCTCTGGGACCCCTAGGGGCTAAACCTCCAGAGCCTCCGAAACCATTAGGAGGAGGGCCACTAGACCCTCCGAGACCATTAGGAGGGAATCCACTAAGCCCCCTAGGATAACTAGGACCATTAGGACCATAAGGAGGAAAGCCACTAGGCCCTCCAGAACCATTATTACCCCCATGGGGAGGGCCTCCATAAGGTGGTCCTCTCGAACTCCCCACTATATGTATAGGTATCCCCTCGATAGCTGGCATGTAGGACTAGTTATGTTGCCCCCATGGTGTGAAAGTATTACTAGGATATGGAATTCCAATATAATTCATTCCTGTATGGTTGTGTGGGTAACTAATGTTTCCTATAGGTACTTGATTTGATGTGTAACCATACCCCCAAGAGGTTTGATTGGTTACAGGTTGTGCCCCCAAGGGCTGACCTGAACTTGATGGGGGGTTAACCACATTTGTGTGGGTAGGAGGGAAATAAACATTAGATTGATCTATACTAGAGGTCTATCCATGACTAGGTACAATTCCAGTGACAGATAACATAGGTTGTGTTGGGGGTTGCCGCTCAGCACTAGAAGCTATTGATGAAATAGAAATTGAATGTTGAGCCCCAGGTGCAGAAGACCTGGGAGGATTGGGAATAGACATAATATGGGATGATGTGGGGTTGGATGTTTGACCTAGATTACTGGGAGTCACTGTGCGATCTAGAATCGGTTCAATGGGTCTCATAGAATCAGCAAGTGAACGATATCCCATAGGAAAAACTGCGAAACGTGATGGTTGTGCGCCCAATATGTCATCTATTTTGTTTTCAATTTCTTGTGCATGGAGAATAGCTTCCTCGTGTTGTCTACATTCTTCTTCATTTGGTGAAACTTCTTTAGAAAAGTTTAAACGGGTGCCAAATGAGGCAATGGATTTTCCAATAGAGGTGTACAAAAATGGAGCATTGGGACCATAATCTGGACGGGTAGTATCATCAACATGACCTTCTGTAGGAGAATGGAATGAAGTATTACCTTGAGAAGGTTGTTGGACCAAGGGAGGTGAGTGTGAAGGATATGGACCTCCGATTTCTACAACCACATTCTCTCCCACTTGGGAGTTGGAAGCAGCTCCTCGGTCCATAGCTTCCATAGGATTTTCTCCTGAAACAGGAATAAAATTAGATGGCAAGTCCCGTACTCTTTTGGAATGTCTTAGCTCAACCAGTTTGTATAGCTCCTATCTAACCTAGGATCTCAAAACTAGAAAACACACCAAAAATTTCCCTACTCAAGCTATAGGCCAAACAAGCAAACTTAAATGACAAGAGGATTTCAGATAGTCAAGTCTCTCACCAGGATTGTCAACAAGGTGCCACTCACGATATACCTCAAGGGTATGTGTGTAGTAATCTCCCCAAATTTTGTTTTCGATGTATGGCTCTAAGAAATATGACCAAAGGGATTTTCTCAGATAGATAAGGTATCCTAGTGGGGTCTCCCGATATACGCAAGGTACATGGGAGCTCAAATCAGTAGTAGTGGTGTCTAATACATAACCTTTCACAAGGGGCCTTCCTCTATACAATCGAGTATGTGAAGTACCTTTCTATATACCTTAAGGGTACATGAAAGGCCATTCGATATACCGAAGGTAAGTGGAAGAACTGCGTGAGTCCCGAGATGTAATGCGGATGAGTAACGACAGCTCCTACGCTTAACGATGCCCGAAAACGTCTCTAGCCTATCACTCAAATTGCCATGTAAATTTTAACCTATAACTACTGCTAATTTTAAAGTGGACAATTAGGTGAATGCATGGAATTTTAACAAAAAAAGTAAAACCATGTAGTATGTAGATGCAAATATTTCACTTTACCATTTGTGGTATGCCTACCTATGGGACAGAAAGAGAGTATTTTCTTTTTGTTTTAAAACAAAAATTCCCAAACAACTATTTTGAACAAATCAAAATCAAAGACAAGCAACACATTCCAAACTCATTTTGCTTTTCTAAAAGCAATCAAAAGGGGAAGAGTCTGTTTTCCTAAAAGAAAAACAAGAAGCACTCTACATGCATATGCACTCTATTTTTCGATTTTTCTCAAAACATATATAGATCTAACTTAAACTACATTTTTTTTTCTTTTGGTGAGATAGTACTGATGCAAGAGAGACAAAAGAACAAAGAGAACCTAAAATCTTTTGATCCTAATCAGAGATCCAATCTCTTATGCCCAATAATGATAATAACCTAATATCAGTCAAAAAAAAAAAATATTTACAAGCAAAAGAAGTCTTCTATGGAAACACAAAATGAAATCAAGATGCTAATCAAATGGTTTTTCTTTCATCCTTTATAAAAGAAATGAAAAGGGAGCTAACTAATACCTAATATTTCAAAAAAAATGCTTTCACAATCACAACCAACAAGCACGGAAGGAAATGAATAATCAACAAGCCTAGTCTAGCTTTTGAATTTTTCAATCAAACCAATATTTTACCATAGAATTTCCAACCACGAGCATTCAGATTCTAACACACAAGCATGACAGTGCAGGGATAAAAGCAAACAAACTCAAATTTTTGCAAAAAATGAAGAAAATCTAGTTCCAGAATAAGGCCTACCTGGCACTGTGCTAGAGGGGTCTTGACAGAGCGGTTCTGGATGAGCACCACTTCTAGACAATGGGACTCAGGTGGTGGCACCCCTTATGGATAAAAGAGTTCAGGTGGTGGCACTGCTTGTTTCCAATAGCACATGTGTGGTTCCCTGAATAGATCCAAAACACAAGGAGAACAAAAAATCGAGTTAGAAATTGATCAGATCAAGGAAAAAATTGATAGATTGACAATAAAAAAGAGCATATAAAGTTGAAATAGTTTAGATCTGAACAGAGCTGAAATCTTCAAACCAAAATTCACTAATTTATATGGAAGATCTCACTTAAGAGAGTTGGAGATGGAGCCTAGATTCAGACAAGACTTCAAGAACTGAGGAAGATCATATCAACTGAGATTTGCACTGATCCCCAGCAGAGTTTCCAGATTTTTTATCAAGAATATTGCACCTTCTATGGACAAAAGTTGTTTCTCTAGTCTGAATGGTTTAGATCTAGAACAAATAGGTGAATGACAAAGGATGAAGACCTTCCCTAAATACTGTAGACACTTGGAATACTGCTTCGATTCTGAACCTGTGTACCTGTAAACATATCAAACATACAAGCACATCAAAGATTAGTATTGTTTCCCCCATAAGTATCAACATTGCTTGTGGGTTTAGTCTTGTTTTGTTTTCCCTCACCTTTCTTCCCCTTCTTGTTCTTCCCATCGGGCTACTAATTTCCCTTTTGAGAGGATTGAGAAAAAACATTTTCAATTTGGGGTGAGGGGGAAGCCTTAGCTTCTTTCATTGTATATTGCTTAACAAACAACTCATGGAGTTTCTTGGCTAAAGGCTCTATAGTGGGAGAATTCATTGGACCAACCAAACCATTGGCATAGTGTCCAGGCTTGGGTTTCTCAACACTATGAGTAGACCGCGGTGCCTCAGGTATGATTTCATATAGTATCTCGGGATGAGAATATATCAAATCCAACTATTGGGCCCTAAGGATGGCCTCTTGTTCAGTAGTCATCCCCAAAGTGGATACATCCTTAGATATATAACGCAATAAATACTTAAGTAACCACTCTAATAGAAACTCGAGGGAAATGGTGGCTTTTATAAGCCTCTTCATCTTCTCCACTCCTGGATATGATCCAAAATGTGAGTGACTTTATCTTGCATAAAGGTAGACAAGATGGCCATTCCAGCGTCATACCAGATAGGAAGTTGGAAGTGGTTCAAGAATACCTTTGTTAAATTTCAAAAACTATCAAACGTAGCAGAGGGAAATTCAATATACCACTTTGCTACAACACCAGTTATATTTATTTGGAACAGCCTCAACTGAATGGTGTCATCATTCAGTGAGTTCGAAGAGCACCATAAATGGAAAGTGGTGACATGAACCCTTGGATCCTCCCCAATTTTTCCCTTAAACTTGGGAATCTCTGAAGGTAACTTGGTTGGAACAGGTGGCCATAAAGCATTATGTTTCACCAGGTCATTCATCAACTTGTTCAAATATGGAAAGTTCAAAGTTGCCACAAACGAAAATGGTGGCCTAACCAGATCCTGAAAAGTACGAGTTTGGGAAATAGAAGGACTTGCCCCTTGGTTCCCAAATGTAAAGGGAGGGTTTCCTCTAGCTGCCAATTGCCAAGTAGTCAGAATACTTTGAAATGTATTCCACCCATAAGCCAGTGTATTATTTAGGTGTGGTGTAGTATAAGTAGTTTGATTCCACCCAGATGAGAATGGAGTCTGAAAGATTGGAGCGGGTATCCCTCTGCTAAAAAGTGAGAAATGCGAGCTAGTAAATGGAGCTGAAACTAGAGTTTGAAAACCTTGACCATTGGTGTTTGCATTTCCAAGCTACATCTGCACATATGTAGGTGTAGGGCCCACATAAGGAGTGGATGGGGGAATGTGCCCCCCATTCCACAAAAATCCCTAAACAAATGAAGATGATCCAATAGGACCACTCTGAGCAGTATGGATAAAAGAGAATGAAGCAAAAGGCGCACTGGGAATCCCAGCGACAACCCCACTAGAAGGACCTGCTGCATTTGAGGAAGTCAGTGGTTGAACCACCCGACTACTAGGTGATAAAGGTGCAATAGGTGCACTTCATCTAGGAGTACCTATAGCGAGAGGTGGTAGTCCCCCAACCAATATGGCTAAGGTAGGAGTAGATATACCCTTCGTAGAGCTTCCCATAATGATGCTCCCGAGAACACCAATCAAAGGTGAAGTAAATGGAAGAACCTGGATGATCACAGGATCGTTTAAGTCACTAAGAGGGGGGTTAAATATTCTTGCAAACTTGTTATCTTGCAAGTCCTCAATATCTATTGTGGTTGTATCAACCTAGTTTTTCCTAAGTTTCAATTCACCTGGAACTTCGTTTAATCCTATCGGTTCGAAAGAACTATCTGTATCTAATCTCTGCCTTTGAGGGGGCAATGGAGGATCCACTATAGTAGCTAGATAAAAGTCTTGCAACCTTCTTGACCTTCTGAGAGTTTAGTCCTCCACGGTTAAAAATTGACTCTTCACACACCCTAAGGATATCTAAAAACAAACAAACCACACAACACTCACTAAAAACTTTCCTAAATCCACACAAACAAGTGGGTATAAGATGTGTCTTCCAGAAGAAAGATGATAGATGGTTACGTGGCATCCCTGTAGATGTTCTTCGCCACAAGAAAATGAATCACCCACCACCCTCCAACACCTTCTACCAGGGTTACCTTCCAATCCCAACCAAGGGAGACCAGAAATAGCCTTCTGATATACCTGTGTATGAACCCTAGATGTCAAAGAGGCCAAAGGCTATTGCAACTATAATGATATTCTAGGGGAATAGTCACAAACTTGATTTGTACGCATGGGCGGGGTATCAAATCCCAAAAACTTTTCAACACTTGCACTGCATGGGGCCCAAGAGGTGGTATTGAAAGAAGTCCACAGATGCATAAAAATATTAGTCTATGCTTAAACAAGGAATCAGAGGGTTATCTCCTAAATCTAGGTCCTCACGTGGTGTCGTACTTAACTCTAGTTTGAGAGGATCTTCCCAGATACAATCAACATAGGAGAGGATTTACCTAATGATTAACCAACTACGTTTGAAGTCAAATACTTGTAGAGAGTTGAAACTCCCTAATCCACAAGTCTATCCAAGCTAGTTGTAGGAGCCTAAAAAATAAAACTTGCAAATAATTTTTAATTATATTGTTTATTTTAAAAGAATTTTTTTTAGTTAGAGGAAAATAGCATGAAACTCATGTGATGTTGTAGACTCGATAAAAGAAACAAAAATGATGCATACAAGTAAATTCAAAGTAAATTGCAACTATGAAGCCAACTTTTCTTTTCTTTTATAAATGCAAGTTAATGAATATAAAGCTAAGTATGAGAAACTACCATACATTTCAGGAATTTTTGAAATTTTCTTTGAAAAAAATGAAAAGCAATACTACATGCAACCTAATGCAAAATATTTTTGTCTTTTATTTTCAAATAACATCAAAAAATACAATGAAAATGAATACAACTTGAGAAATTTGAGTAATCTAAACCATATGAGCAGTGAAATGAGGAAAAAGGATCCCAAAGTGACCTACTTCAACCAAGAGGAAGAAGACTGGAACAAACCCTAGCTTGGAGAATCTTACCGACTTAAAAGTTTACTAGCTACACAAAGAAAAAGTGAAAAACTAAGACTACAGGAAGCAGTAGAAAGTATAAAGCATTCAAGGACCTAATCACTGACCTAGAACACAAGAACTCAGACTTATATACCAAGTCGGAGGACCACCTACACTGAATAATGCAAGAAAATCAAACACCAAAAGCCCAAGAACTTGATAGAATCAAGTGGGAGATGTGGCATACAGATCTTAGACTCACAGAGTCAAGTTATAAACAGAACCTTACAAGCAATCAAAAACCAAAAAGAAGGGAAATGAAAACCCTAGAAGGCCAAAAGACTGCTACAGGAAACATGCGACTGTCTATGCAGACAACTTGTGTACAAAACACGACTGTTCAAGAGGAAACCCGCGTGTATACAGTGAAATACATCACTGTGTAGGTATACAACCAGCGTGTGTTGCTAAAAGTTTTCCAAGAAAAAATATTAACAACAAGGCTTGGAATAAGAAAAACTATAAATCATATGTCACAAACAAACTGAACACACCCAGAATAAAAAAGAAGCAAAGGCTGGTAAGGGGACCTAAAGAATGGGCCCACAATAGGCTAGACTCCCGAGTGGATTTGTCAGTTCTGTTGTTCAGGAAAATGCACCCTTGTAACCTATGGTCTCTGGGGTTACCAACTTACTAAGACACTTGCAAACAATCGGCTTATCTAGAAAATTAAATAGGAATAGGAAGAAGGTTTGACTTACCCAGTTTATGACAGTTGATCCAAGCTTGGTCTTCTCCTCTTTCGATCTCCTTCAAATATTCCAGGGCTCTTCCAATTCACCTATGAAATACAAAATATTCAAGCAATATCTCATATATATATCAATGGTTAGTGAAATCCATATTCATAATAACATAATTAAAATCATTCATAATCCATCATACATGAGAAAGCAATAATACAAGGATTGGAAGAAGAAATTTCTTTATTAATAAACAGGGAATGGTAAGACTACAACCTAGCTTCTGTGACAAGGAATCCTCTTCAAACTGAGGACACTGAGTTCTGCTTCTCCAAGAGGTCTTAAGCATAACATCAGCAGAACTTTTCTCTTTCAAGAATTATTGATTAGCCCCATCCCATGCCCTCTATTTATACATGAGGAAATAGAGAGGTTTTGAAGCTAAGGATGGTTGAGACAGTTGGGATAGTTATGGATTAAGGACCAACTAATCTCATCTAATTGTGATTTATATTTTTTAATGTCGAATTAAGGTACACATGAGTATTTATATATGCAAGGCACCTATGACACGCTTGTTTCTCAAAGGAAACTCGCATGTTCAATGTACACACCGGTTGCAATGCAAATACTCACGTGTGACACACGAGTTGCAATACAAAAAGGAGTGTGTGCAAACCTAAAATCAGAATAAAAATATATTAGGTTGGTCTAGAGATCATGCAATAATGGTCATGCACATCTATAGTGTTTTTTCCACTTCAATCCTATTTTTCCTTTTGTGTACTAACATAATGGATGTCAACAATTAGATTAAGAAGTGCCATTTTGGTTAATAACACTTACCCCCACCCTCATCCCTCCATCCCACTTACATTTCTCCTCCCTTCACACCCCCCTTTCATATATCTCCCCTACCCATCCCTCCTTTCCCCTTATAGTTCTTTTCCCTTCATCCCCCCCATATCTCTCTCCTACCCATCCGTCCCTCCCATGATTCCCTCTACACGTTTCTCCACATCCTTTGACTACCCCCCCTCTTTTATCTTAATCAATCTAATGTTAATTTCTCCTATTTCGTATGCTCTATATCACATATGCATTATATCGGATGTGCGCTATATCACATATGCGATATGATAATCATGTTTTACATAGCGTTGGTTAGGGATAAACCATTATAACCATAACACATGTGCGATATAATGCATATGCATTAAAACATACATGCATTATATCGCACATGTGATATGTGTTTTATAAAAAATGTTGGGTTGTGGGTTGTGGTGTAGTTTTACTATATCAAAAGATAGAATTCCTCTGAACCCACACATAGAGAACTATTCAACCTGTCATTTCATCATTTATTACACAAATACATAGGTATTTTACAATTTTGGGTGGATTTCAATGGGGAATTTACGTAATATAGGTTGTAAATATGGAAGGAAGGTGCTTACACTGGAATAAGTTGAAAAAAGAGAGGGAAGAATCAATAAATCATCGGCATTAAATCGATGAACAAATACTTCCCATTCTTGCTCAAATAGAAAATACAATTTTGGATACCCCAGAGGAAGAGTCAATGTAGAGGAATTTGATAGTGGAAAATACCTTTCATTCTCCAGTTAACCACATTTTAGTATCAATTTCTTGGATGGAGCGCTACACTTTTTATCAAATACTTGTGCCTCAATATCTTAGGGAAAAGAACTGATACTTGGCGTAGAGGTTGAGGAGGATATCGCAACATCAATAGAAGTTGGTTATGGGGAAGATGAAAATATTGGTGCATTATTAAGCGGACAATTTTTTGAAGAGTTTAATCATTATGTTACTGACGAAGAAAATGTGACTCCGCAACAACCATGTGAGGTGGTTCAATATCCTAATCGAAGTTGTCATCCTATAGTGGATGTAAACGTTACTCCAACATTTCAAACAAAAAACAAACGCGAATCAACCTGAAAGAGAACTCCTAAATGCATACAAGTGGAAGAGAGTGAATTGACTTCCATGGAAGTTAAGGTGCCTAAACATAGTATCCTTTGTCATTTATCTCAAATAATGAAACAATATTTTGATAAAAATTCTGAAGCCGAATGTCAATTGTTTTTAGCTTTGATTAAATCTAGGAGTATGGAAACTGTTAGAATAAATTTAGGCATAAGAAAATTGAATAATATCGAATCAATTAATCACATTCTGAAATATATTGTTGCTGCATTCACATAGATTGGTTAAAACACTCGTTCATAACACTGTAATGTGGCTCATCGTGTTTTTGTTGAATCAATTGTAAGTAGATCCACAAGAAAACATCATTTACTAAGATGCACATCATAATTTGTGCCTTTACATACAATGACACTTAAAAAATATTCAGTAAGAAGAGACATCCTTGATGTATAGGGACAAATGGAAACTTTATGGGCTTTTAGCGATATATTTTTCCATAAAGACATGAAGTTAGTTGAAGCAGTGAAGGGGCCAATGCACACATTTTGGAACGATAACAATAGGGCTTCTTCTAACACAAAGGATGTGTTAAAACCCTGTAGGGGTTCTATGAATAATGAATTGCATGTTAAACATTATCTTGACATGACACAAACTCAATTGTTTGAGATGTTTAAAATTTCCTACGTAGAGCTAAAGCTCAGGAAAAGATATTTTGAAAAATGAAATCCTTGGTATGTTAGAATCAATAGCATCCAAAAAACTTGTTTTTGTAGGTACCACATAGATGTTGACATATATTATCATACATTTGCACATATACATTGTTTTTTTCATATTAACAATGTGAAGGAATGCTCAAGTACAGTACCGCCAATGTCATCTAGAGATTTCATCCATATTGTAATGTGTTTGAGGAAAGATGGGATGACATATTACTTAAAACAATGTGTAGAGGGTTCTTGGAACAAATATAGTGGGCTATCATTATGGCCTAATTGCATCCACGAGAGTGAAGAGAAACCATTCAAGAATGCAATTGTCAAGAAGTAGAACTATCAGTATGAGACATATCAGCTACATCATGGGGAAGAAAACATGAAGATTAAATTGGTGACTTCATAGGTGACAATGTACACGAATAATACTCATTTAAATGACTATATTGTTTATGTTGTTTTATAACATTGTTTATTACCATAAATTAATATTCATGTAAGTATTTTTATGTTGTTTTATAAAATTGTTTAATTTGTTTCCCACGAGGTGCAAGTATGTGAATTTATTTCATAGTTCCGTGGAAAGATCCAATAGTACATTCAACATGTCGGTATGGAATGGTGGCAATATGAGCAATTTAGAATATATTGAGGAACCTTCCCTCTCAGAACAATACTATTAGTGGTTGAATTTGCAGAAAATTACACCCTACAACCACAAAATGAAACACAAAGTGAGTACTATCAGTCGCGGCAGGTGAGCATAATGGTCCATATCACTTATCGACATGGTCTAGATAGCAATGAAGAAAAATGTATGATATTGAAATAAGGTCACTTCTACATAAGTAATGACCAGACCCATGACATCCATTACGTGCAACATTGATTTAACTTGTTTTATGATTGTGTGATAGGTATGGATATAGCATTTTGTTGTAACTTGATTCGGTCTGATGGTTGTGTTGGTCAGTTAAAGAATGCATGTGTATTTCAATGGTTGTGTTTGTTGCACATAAAATACAAGGTGCCACATATATGGAACTACTTTGAAACTGATCATGGGAAAGGAGACCACGATGGTGCTAGTGCATGCATAAAAAATGACCTTAGAAGG
Organism: Pseudotsuga menziesii; assembly: GCA_001517045.1. Taxonomy (NCBI): domain Eukaryota; kingdom Viridiplantae; phylum Streptophyta; class Pinopsida; order Pinales; family Pinaceae; genus Pseudotsuga; species Pseudotsuga menziesii. The sequence goes on along the minus strand of LPNX010818036.1, from coordinate 389,199 downwards.
GAAGAGATGAAGTTTATAGGTGCTCTCATTCGAGACACTACATATATAGTGAAATGGTGTGCATATATGATGGGTGAACAAGAAACAAGGAAAAACCTAGTGCATAGAAATTTCTAGGAGGTGACAAATGTGGACCGATCCAACACACATTGGGTGAACATAGTGCATGGAACTCAACGGTTTCATTCAATTAGAAGCTAAAACAACTCAACCTTACAAATATGGAAAATATTGAAGGATTGATTTTGTGGTTCCTGTAGCATTAATGAATGGGATGATTGTCAGTATACAGATACGATTGATACATTTGATTGAGTCACACTTGGTACCGATTTGAATGGGGTTAACAAAATACACCCAGTCGAAGATGATCAGACATAGATTTCTATAAACAATGATCACATATCAAATTTCATACAAGCAAGTACAAAAAAATAAATTTGTAGTACCTAAGTGAGTACAAGCCTTTAAATTTAAAGAAATTTTATTTATGTTACATGCAAGACCTTTTATAATAAATGTATTGTTAAATCGACCTATTTATTTTCACAAGTCAAATATATGCAGTGGTTTCCCAAAAAAATAATGAATTGAGTATTGACTATTGGTTGGCTCATTTATTAGAGGGTAAACAAACCATTCTTGAACCTCTTATAGATGATGAAAATATTGAATTCCCAACTGGCTCGATGGTTATAAAATGGGAGTAGTTGACACTAGCATCACAACAAAAAAGGAAGGGTGGGTATGTATATCATTATTATAGACTAGGATCTATTGTATACCCCGTCACCAACCTAGTAGTTGGTATAAACATCAGGTTTCACACACTTTCGAAAACAGATAAATCACATGTATGATACTTTCTACCTCATTTAGAGCATGAAATATTGATGGACACCATCTGCAACAGAGATGTTCTAGATGGCCTACTAGAGTGAGTGCATTAACCTGTGTTACTAGATTTTCTAGTGTGGCTAGATTGTAAGGTGTTTTATTTAAACTTTAAAGAGCATGCTAAAGAACAATTTCAATACCATTCACCTATACAATTTCAATACTAACCTATGATTGACACATACCATTCACATAAATCCTACTATTCACACTATACTTGATAGTATAAATATGATCCTACACCCTCAGGGGAGTTAGTTATAAATAACGTTTGCACAATTTCATTGTGTTCTCTTTATTTTATGATGAGAGAACTAATGTTTATCCTTTCATGTTCCTAAGAGACAAAGATGATCTATTTCACATTAGAGATGCCAAGAATTAACAGTGTCTTTAGACACCACCAAATAGAATTCAGAAAATAACATGCTCTAGAGTTGTTGCAATTTAATTTTAATGAATATTTTTTATATTAATGCACATTTAATTATAGTAATGCAAATTTAATTCCATTCATGGGTCAACTCTTCAAAAAACTCCATCGTTCCACTATTGGTAATTTTTCCATATCGGTCTTTCCCATAGACACATGCAGGAACCAATGACATGCAATTATGCTCATTTTTTTTTTCTCCAGGACCGAAAGTCACCAAGTGTCCCTGAACCACATTTTGAGGCAACTTTCAACTGGACATAAATCGACAACCGGAGGTCAAAATGATGAACCGTTGAGTTCCTTGGTCCTTTGGAATGTGAATACATCTAGGGGTCCCTCTCCACCATCTTGGATGTCCTGGTGACTACATTGTGCATTGATTTCATAAACTAGGGTTTTGCTCAATTTCCTTTAATACAACTCTTGCATTGGTGGGTAAACTCTTCAAGAAACTCCACCGTGAAACTATTGGTAGTGTTCCCATATTGGCCTTTCACATACACACCTACAAGATCCAACGACATGCAATTATACTGCTCTATTTGGTTTTTTGCTCTAGGAAGAAAAGTCAACAAGTGTCCTTGAACCACATTTTGATGCAATTTTCAGCTAGACATAAATAGACACCCAAAGGTCAGATCGATGAACCGTTCACTCTGTTGGTCTCCTAGCATGTGAATATAGCTAGGGGGGGCTCTCCACTAGGTTTGCATGGCTGGATGACTACATTGTACATTAATTGCATAAACTAGGGTTTTTCTCAATTTCCTTTAATGCAACTATTGCATTGGTGGGTCAACTCTGCAAAACAATCCACGATGTAGGTATTGGTAGTGTTATGATATAGGCCTTGACCATACACACTTTAAGGAGCTAAGGAAATGCAATTATGCTTCTCCATTTGGTTTTTCGCTCCAGGACCAAAAGTCACCAAGTTTCCATGAACCACATTTTGAGGTGAATTTCAACCGGACATAAATTGGAAACATGTGTCCGAATCAATGAATCATCAAATCTGTTGGTATTATGGCATGCAAATACATATATGGGGGCATCTCCACCATGTTTTCATGGCCTAGTGACTGCATTTTGCATTGATTTTGTAAACCAGGGTTTTCCTCTGTTTCCTTGAATACAAATCTAGAATTGGTGGTTCAACTTTGCAAAAAAATCCACTGTGCAACTATTGGTGGTGTTCCCATATTAGTATTTCCCATACACACCCACAGGATCCAACGCTATGCAATTATGTTGCTCCATTTTGGTTTTCGCTCGAGGACCAAAAGTCACCAAGTTTCCCTGAACCACATTTTGAGGCGACATTAAACTAGAACAAATCAGAAATAGGAGGTCATATCAACGAATCATTGACTCTGTTGGTCTCCTGCCATGTAAATAAATCTAGGGGTCAATCTCCAACATGTTAGCATGGCCTGATGACTACATTGTCCATTGATTTCATAAACTAGGGTTTTGCTCAGTTTCCTTGAATGTAACTCTTACATTGGTGGGTCAACTCTACAAAACACTCCATCGTGAAACTATTGGTATTGTTCCCATATTGGCCTTTCCCATACACACCTACAGAACCCAATGACATGCAATTATTACACTTCATTTGTTTTTTCGCTCCAGGACCAAAAGTCACCAAATATCCCTGAACCACATTTTGAGATGCCTTTTAACTCGACGTAAATCAACAAACGGAGATCAGATCGATGAATGGTTGAATCCGTTAGTATCCTAGCATGGGAATACATATAGGGGGACCTCTCCACTGTGTTTTCATGGCCCTATGACTACATTCTGCATTGATTTATTAAACTAGGGGTTTGCTTAGTTTCCTTGAATGCAACTCATGAATTTGGTGGGACAACTCTACAAACAAATCCACCATGAAACTATTCGTAGTGTTCCCATGTAGGACTTTCCCATACACACCTATAGTATCCAACGACATGCAATTATGCTGCTCCATTTTTTTTCACTCCAGGACCAAAAGTCACCAAGTGTCCATGAACCACATTTTGAGGCGACTTTTAAGGGGACATAAATCGACAACTAGAGGTCAGATAGACAAATAGTTGACTCCGTTGGTCCCCTAGAAATAAAATACATTTAGGGGGGCAACAACACCGTGTATGCATGGTTCGGTGTCTACATTGTGAACTGATTTCATAAACTAGGGGTTTTGTCAGTTTCCTTGAATACAACTCTTTTATTGGTGGGTAAACTATTGCATTGGTGCGTCAACTCTTGCATTGATGACACACATATGCTAATTTATGAATTATTATTAATTTTCCCTACTTCAAAACGTTTCTACATGGTATAATAGTTTTTTTTTACTGAGATCATTATATAGATTAAAGAGCGATTTGATATTCCAATTGTTGTGTACTTAGGTTAGGTGCTTTAATTTGTTGATATTGTTGGGTGTGATACCCTAAATTTCTTCATATTGTTTTTTTTCTAACATGGATATGGCTATGGTATCTTTCTTATATTTTAAGATTGTGTCTAGACTTGTATGGTGTGTGGACATTCGAGCTTTAAGTTGTGTGACATATGATAGGTCATTGTTAAACATGTTTCAAGAGAAAAGGGAGGTATGAGTGTGGATCTTGGTTATGATGCTAATTATCACATGTGACTGATGTTCTATTTGTTCCTTGTTTGAATAATAATTTTTTGAGAGAATTCCTTATATGATATATGTATAGTATAAAGTTCCATTTCAAGTAAAACAGTGCACCATCAATGATTGGAGTTTGTTGAGAGAGGGTGGTCTTTATAGTTTTTTTGTTGATCAAGTGGAACTTGTACGATCAATGGAAAGGAAAGATTGTCCATCTATATTTTTGTGGAGGTATATGTAGAGAATGCATGGTGAGATTCCATGAAGATAGGTTTCTAGGCTTGAAAATTATGACATTGTTTTCGACTATAGGGATAGGGTTGATGTAATATCTTAGGTAGAGGGATTTGACCTTGATGATACTCTTTCTTCAAAATTCTCTTATAAAGAGAGACTTAACCTAGCTCAGGTTAGTGTGTAAATTGTCAAATGTTTTAAGGTGCGTGAGAGAAGTTATGATGTTAAAAATTTGATGATAGCCCTACATGGGTTATTAATTGTACAATGATCTTGGTATTTCATTAAGGATGGATTTCTGAAGTTATTTATCTTTGTGATTTTCATAGATAGAATCCATTAGTCTTGTTCATGTGTGGATATGTGATTATATTTGTAGGATGTCATGGACAACTTATAATGTAGTGTCTAGTGATTTTCTCCCATGGTGTTGACTTGAGGGATGATGAATTTTGGAAAGTTGTTGATGATTCAGAGTTATGTTCCTTCATATTCACAGGTGGTAAACATTATTGGAGGTTTGAGATTTTGTGATCAAACAAGATGGTAGGTCTACTAGATTTGCAATGGGATCTTACTTGTATTGGTGAAAACACTTTCCTTACAATATTGAGTATTAGATTTGGATGGTATGTGACATATTTATATATTAGAAGTGGCTTACTTAATGGTTACTTGGTCTTAGTTGAATGAGCCATACATCTTCCTTGGAGTATTGGAGATCTTGAAATAGTTAGTGGGATATTTCATTATAAGATCTATAATATCATAATATGAGATAGGTGAACCACACATTAAGTATCATTTTAATTAAACACATACTTAATGAAATACATAGTTAAGAATATATGAAAGACATATAATAAATATTATGTTCTAATATCAAGTGAACCATATATATAAATAAAAACCTTGCTTTATATTATATGTACATATAATGTTTTAAAAAATGCCATGCCATGGCCATAATACAAAATAGTTGATCTTACTGTACATCTATGTGTACACAAACAAAACAATAGATGTATGTATCCTCCCTATACATAAAATATATTTATCCCCCCTTTCACTTGCACTATCAATGGATTTTGAGGAGTCTATCTTTCTTTTCCGGCTGCTCGATGGTGTTCCCCATCTCTGAACAAGTGGATGAGATCTCATTTCAAGAGATTGTACACAAACCATAATTTCTAAGTTAGTTTACCAACCTATAAAAATTCTATGTAAATTTCTTCAAATTCAAAACCAATATAACATTTTTACTTACTCTCCATGTGTGGGTGATAATGGGTCAGGGTGTAACTGCATATACCATTGGTGCCTCACTAACATTTTGCAAAAAATAAATGGTACTAAAAATTAGATACATGTAAAAACTTGTATAAGATGACCAATTATATAAATATTTCAAACATTATCCACATCCTACATTTAATTTTCCAAAGAAAGCGAGACATACATGTACCTATGGGGGGAAGAGGTGGGTCAGCACTGATCAGTGACCCCTATTTGGTGCTCTTCAAGCACCACTCAGTCACAAGAAGGTTGTATAAAATGATATATGTCAATGTCAGCAAATCAGTGGGTGCACATAAAAGGTACTTGAATGTACAAAGAAAAACTATAATTCATGGAGGGACAATGACTTTTTCAAAGAAAGAGAGACATAGATGTACCTGCGGTGGGGGGGGAGAGGTGGGTGATAAGTGGCCTCGATTGGGTTCTCTTCAAGCACCACTAGCTCACTAGAATGCTATATAAAATAATATAAGTCAATTTTAGTAAATAAATGGGTGCATCAAAATGATATTTGCATGTACAAAGAAAAATATACTACATGGAGGTACAATGATGTTTTCAAAGAAAGAAAGACATCATACATGTCCCTAAGGGGGAGGGAGGTGGGTGACTAGTGGGACCAATTGGGTGATCATCACGTATGACTGGCTCACAAGAATGTTTCATAAAATAATATATGTCATTGCGAGCAAATCAATGGGTGAACAAAAAATATACTTGCATGTACAAAGAAAACTATATCACATGGCGGGACAATGACTTTTTTAAAGAGGGTGAGACATACATGCACTTGGGGGAAAGGGAGATGGGTGACCAACGACACCGATTGGGTGTTCTTAATGCACAACTGGCTCACTATAAAGCTACATAAAATAATATATATGTCAATGTCATCAAATTAATGGGTGCACCAAAAATATACTTGCGTGTACAAAGAAAACTATAATACATGGAGAGACAATGAATTTTTCAAAGAAAGCAAGACATACATGTACCTGAGGGGGGTAGGTGGGTGACAAGCAGCCCCAATTGGATTCTCTTCAAGCACCATTGGCTCACTAGAAGGCCACATATAATAATATACACGTCAATGTAAGCAAGTCAATGGGTGCAACAAAAATAAAACTATACTAAATGGAGGGACAATTGGGGAAACATAGATGCAAGATAAGCGAGATAAACATATACCTGGGGGAATTGTAAAAGTGTGTCATTGGTCGGTGAAACAATTGACGTAGGCCTAAACAGATGGGAATATGTATCAGTGAACAAGGTCGCTCGGTGGACAAATCTATCGTACATATGTTCTTATGTAAAAAAAACATAAAGACACACGTAGATAATTTCAAATAATAAAATAATTACATGTTGAATCATTAAAAGCATAATTAATATCATCCATGTACTTGTGAATCTTGGTTTCAGACTAACATACTCATCAAGCCTTCCCTGCATAAAATATATTGTATCAATATTAAGATGTATTAAATGTGTCGATCCCTATTATAAATATGTAAATGATGATTATAAATAAAAAATTAATGTTCTTACAAGTAATGGTGAAGCACCAAATTTATATGTAGCATTGACCGCTGCATCCATATCATTAGCATCGATGAGAGGAGTATGGGATTCTCGGGTGTCATTGGACACTAGCTGTAAATGTGTTTAGGTAAATTGTCAGATACTTAAAATATAAATAATTTATCAAACAATTCAGCGATGATATAAAAAATAATAAACTATGTGAAGAACGAGTTTGAATTACATATTGGAGTAACCCATCACCTCAAAACTCTGAAGAAGTCCCATAGAATATGTTTCGACAAGTTGTGAAAGGATGTGGCATGATGTGACGCTCTAAACCCTCTGCCTGTCCACTGTGATCTCTAGATCTGGTAGGGTCGGGATACTTAACTATATCCTTTGTGTATGATTTTCCAACCATAGATGTTCCAGCCCCAGATGTTCTAGCCCTAGATGTACCAACCCCTTGGCCTACATTTTCATTGATAGTAGTCCCATGTCGAAGCAATGTATCTTCCAAATCGAATAATGCCTCCTGCGTGTCATCAATCTTAGGAAATGCAAGAGGATATAAATGAGGGGGTTTTGGTGTGCACAAGGGTTGTTGCACATGGTTTGTATCAGTCCTTGCACCTTTCCTATCTTGGGGCATCCCATGTCCTACCCCCCATAACTATAAAATATCAAAGTAATTTACATGTTTACCCAATATAAATTTGGCATACAATTTCATGAGGAAATAGAATGGGATGTCTATATTCCCATTAGGGTCTTCATCGAAGACCGTGTACCAACGATCCATCCAGTTTGATTTAATATTTGCTTCTCTGCACCAGTAGATAGAAATGTGTGGTTGACTAGTGGGAGGAACCAATCCAATGCTAGGGTCCCGAAATAGTGAAACAAATTGGTCTTTTCTTATTTTTAATTTTTTTACATCTTTGTAGCTCATCCTAGTGGAATAATATCACCTCTAGGAATCCTAGTAGGAGCTAATGTTGTACAATTCTCCCTGGGCATTGGAAATTGTATATATAATGTTATCTAGGGTCTCTCCCAACGATTGTCTTATGTGGTCCCTGCTCTAAAAAGTGAACTAAAAAATCTCTATGCACCCAAACGAGCAATAGTTTTGGAAATCCCATAGTGTTCCTCCTCCATTGGTTTGGTGTTTGGATTTGGGTTTGGGTTTTTCTTATTGGTGGTTTGGTTTTGGACATTTTCTTTAGGATTTTTGTTGTCTCTTAAAATAAAAACAAGAAATTTAAAAAAGAATTAATGTATGATTCTTTTTTTAATTAAAAATTTATTAAATTAAAAGAAACAATCAAAACAATTCTTACCTAATCCAAAACAAAAAATCCAAAACAATTCTTTCCTGATCCTAAACCAAAAAATGAATACAATTCTTACCTTCCATTGCCTTCATCCTTGTTGATCCCCTCCTTCAAAATGCGCTCAATCACATCCCTCACAATGCGCCCTCCAAATCACCTACACTCCAAATCGCCTTCCCGATATTTCTCACTTCCGTTATGTGCAACATGAAATGAAAAATAAGCAAATAGAGGTTGAGGTCCTATGTTTTATTTTACTTTTTAAGTTTTACATATCGCAAGTGCGATATATAGCACTTACGATTTGTAACTCTTCAAAAATGCAAGTGCAATATATCGCACTTGCAATATAGTCTAACCAGATTTTATTTCAGTTTTAAGATTGGGTTATTCTGAACCAAACCATCCATAATGCATATGCGTTATGGATTTCATTTTAGGACTTGCGTTTTGGATTTATATAATGGCACTAATAAGTGGAGCTGTTTTCATGCACGCTCCCATCATTTAAACACTAATTTTTTCTTATTTATAATAACTCATCCCTTACTCATAATATGATTAATCTAAACTTATTTTAAATAATAAATTTAATTTAAAAAATTCCCCTCCTTCCCATAATAATATACTCTAACAAATATATTTAGAGTTTCTTCCCATCCATGAGCACCAACCCTATATATATATATATATATATATATATATTTTTTTTTTCTATATATCTATTTGCTCCCCATCACACAGAACCAAACCTATATATATATGTATGTATGTATTGACATTGGATTCTAACTTTGACAAGATATTAAATACTTTCTATTTTGTCAATTTACTTTCAAACATCAATGCCTGAAATAAATATATTCACAACTGCTTTCCATCCGTGAGTGCTAACCATATACATATATAAAAGAGATTTGATGTCTATATATAAAATATTTGATGCAAGACATTAGATTCTAACTTTGAACAAAGGTTAACTTTTTTTAGCTTTTGTCAATTTACTTTCCAAACATCAATTTTCTTTCATTATGTTTTCTTTATTTAATGGTGAGAGTAGTAATGTTTAGCCTTTCATGTGCCTAGGATACAAACACGATCTATGGAACATTGGAGGCGCCAAGATCTAATAATGTCTTTAGATACAACCACATACAATTCAGAAAATAACATGCTCTACAGTTGTTTCAATTTACTTTTAATGAATATTTTTTATATTAATGCACATTTAAATACTGTAATGCACATTTAATTAAATTCATCAGTCAACTCTTGGAACTCTTACATTGGTGGGTCAACTCTGCAGAAATATCCACTGTGCCACTATTGGTAGTTTTTCCATATTGGCCTTTCCAATACAGACATGCAGGAACGAACAACATGTAATTATGCTGCTCTGTTTGGTTTTTCACTCTAGGACCGAAAGTCACCAAGTGTCCTTGAGCCACATTTTGAGGTGTCTTTCAACTAGACATAAATTGGCAACCAGAGGTTGTATTGACGAACCGTTGACTTAGTTGGTCTCCTGGCATGCGAAGACATCTAGTGATCCTTATCTACCATGTTTTCATGGCCCAATGACTACATTGTGCATTGATTTAATAAACTAGGGTTTTGCTCAGTTTTCTTGAATACAACTCTTGCATTGGTGGGTCAAATTTACAAAAAACTCCATTGTGAAATTATTGGTAGTGTTACCAAATCAGCCTTTCCCAAACATAGCTACAGGAGACAACCACATGGAATTATGCTCCTCCATTTGGTTTTTCTCTCTAGGACCAAAAGTCACCAAGTGTCCCTGAACCACATTTTGAGGCAACTTTCAATTGGACATAAATCAACAATCGGAGGTAGGATTGATGAACCCTTTACTCCATTAGTATTCTAGAATGTGAATACATATAGGGGTGCCTCTCCACTATGTTTTCATTGCTCGATGACTACGTTGTGCATTGATTTCATAAAATAGGGTTTTGCTCAGTTTCCTTGAATGTAAATCTTGCATTGGTGGGTCAACCCTACAAAACAGCTATGCCGTGCAACTATTGGTAGTGTTTCCATATCGACCTTTCCCATACACACCTACAGGAGCCAATGACATGCAATTATGTTGCTCCATTTGTTTTTTTGCTCCACTAACAAAAGTCACCAAGTGTCACAAAACCACATTTTAAGTCGATATAACACCCTGGTTTTGACCCCGTTGCATTAGATGTATATGACGATGTATATATTGTAATGATCGTGGTGTGGAGCTCAAGGCCAAGGCCCCACCATTGATTGGTTATGCCTTGTTTCGGATTTAAATTGTCACCGAGGGTATATCGGGGCATGCGGCACATATTAAGTTTTAGCATCATGTAAATATGCATCTTTAATTAAATAACCTGACCAGCTACAATCGTGGCAACTAAATTGAGAAGGGGCATGATTTTCACAAGGATAAGGGTGGGGAAATTGTCAAACCTTGGGCAAGAAGGGGAAAAACCCATGTATAACCACCTTGCCTTACCCAATCACCTTCATTAAGAATTGTTGCTGGTGGTTGAGGCAGTTATTGTTTTTGGGAGTGGGGTGGCAGGACTGTCAGTCCTAGCCTACGCACACACTCCACCCCCGTACGCATTCTTCTCTCCACACCAACGCTGAACCACTCACGCCCTTCATTCATTTCATTCTCATCACTCCCTCGGATGCATTCTTCTCTCCATGCCTGTGCTGAACGTTCATGCACTCCCTACTCACGGCTATCCACTGTCTATTCATCCATGCGCATGGTCGGAGCTATTCATCTTTGCGCATGAACCTTGTTGTTCTCACGCGTAGGGATTTTTCCTGGTTTTTGTCTCACCCAGCAAGCTGGGAGCTATGCTCTTTCATCCATGATTTGCTGTGCAAGGCCATTCACGTCTTCAGCTGTATGCTCTCCTTACAGACTGATTTGTTGTGTTGCTACGGTCTCCCTTACGTGGTGAGTGTTGTGGTCTTCTTGTATTTTGGGGATAGGAGTCTACCTGTTTCATGCACAACTTGGAAGTCTATATTTTCTCTTCCTTTGTGTGGTCTATATATGTTTTCTCGGTGATTTCATTGCCCAGTACGGGATGCGTTCCCCATGTTTGTTGTGAGATGTGCTCACTGATACATTTCGGGACTATTATCTTCCCCACATTGTTGGCTATGTTTGTCGAGCTCTTCCTCACATTTTGGTGACTATTGTAAATTCGCTTGAGAGTCATTTTGGCCACGATAGAGCCATGAATGACTCAAAAATTGTCTTCCCTGTCTTAAGCTGTATCAGCTGATTGTTTGCATGTGTTCAATGGTTGGTCTTCGGATTGTGTTGGGATCAGGGATGGGGGCTTGGTTTGCTTGATAAACCTGGTGGCTGAAAACCACAAAGACAAAGCCAGAGGGATGGATTTCTTCTCCACAACCCCTGAATAGCACTAGAAGGGAATGCAGGGCTTGAGGGACTGTGTAGCAGAGAAGGGACTGATTCCTTGTGTCGGGTGTGTGTGGGTGTCTTAGAAGCTAGGATAGTTCTATTGTGGGTGTTCTTGGCTCTGTAATGAGCTCACCAGCTTAGCATTTAACCTTTCCCAACTCCTTGATGACCTGACAAACCTGACCATGTTGGCTTGGCTGTCTTGTTGATGGCCTGATAACCCAACTGAGTTGGCTTGGCTGTGTTTTATGTATCCTTGGCTATGTGTAAGCCTGCTTGTTCCCTTATTCCTTGGAGAATCATGCCCAGCTCGGGGGTGGCAGCACTGCTGAGAGATTAAGGAGCACATTGGCCTATGGTTGGGTGGAACGTTGCAGCGACGTAGCTAGTTGCGGAATGAATTTTTCATAAGATAAGTGATCTTGTCCATTTTTACTTCTGCAACCATGTTTACTGTTAATGATATGATGAACATGATAAATGAATGCTTGTGTGAATGCATGTTGATTTCATTGTGCATGATAAATAACTATAGCTGTGTATGATAAACAATTGCATTTGTGCATGTGTTGCTTCAATGCATTTTCTTTCAGCATTCTATTTCAGCAATTTTATGCATGTACATGTTCATGGGGCTCTTAGCCCGGATGGTTAACGCCATGGTCATTTCCTCTTCGTCAGTCAGAGGGTCGGGGACGTGACACCGTGGTATCAGAGCTCATGTTGCAAGCATAAGCTTGAATGATCCATGGATGATGTAGTGACAGAGGAAGGACCTCATTTTTCCAAGTAGAAATCATAATTTGAGTGATTGGAAAAATTAAAAAAAAAGAAAAAAAAAATTTCTGAGTGTTGAACAGTCGGATCATCGGAACACTAAGGGGAATGGACTTCTGATGTATTGGAAGAGTTAGGCGAAAGTATGTCCGATGGAGCACAGTTGGGGAAGAAAATTGTGAAAATTTCTAATTGTTGGACGACCATCGGCGGCAAGTAGTTGATTAAGCGTCCGCCATTGTGGATGGCTAAACAACTATGCGTCCGACGAAAAATTCCTCCCATCACCGACACCATCAAGAAGGTTTAGGCTCGAAAATCATTGAATATTGGAAGAAGTTAGCGATTCATAAGCAGTAGTTTCAAAAGCCAAAGCACTAAGTCTTCCGACGAAGAAGAGACTGCCGATTCCGATTGGGCTATGCCACAACATAGTGGGCTGCCGATTGGAGGAAGATTGAAGACGTTGGGTCACCATTGCGTTTGTTGATGAAACTTCTTCGCTGATGAAAAGAAGAAATTTGAGCCGATCAAGCGGAGAAGAAGAAGGCAAGAGGGAAAATTTCAAAAAAATTTCTAAGTCCCGGAATTATCGGCCATTGGAAACGGTTAGCGGTTAGAGCTTTCGACAACCGATGAGTTCATAATCCACAGAACCTGTAGTGAGATTTATACTCGTCGTTGTGGTTGTTTAGTGGATTACCCTACCGATGAGCAATGCACCTGACCACTGATGAGAAGGAAATTGGAAAATTTTGTTAAGTATAAGGTCGTTGGATGAAATTAGTGGACTGAACATCTACTGTTGCGGCTGGCCAATGGACTGTCTCTCCGAAGGTTAGTGGATCCGGCAGCCGACAAATAGTGAAGGAAGCTAGTGGTTTGGATTTCCTATCAACATCGAAAGCATAAAGTTGTTCGTGTGCCCACCGTTTCAAAAGCCCAGACAACTATGGACCTGACACGCTGGAGAAAAATAAACGAATAGATCGACGATGCGTAGTGCTTAGCGGATCTGATAGCCGATGTACAGCAGAGGAATTTAGTTGTTCCAACCGCGGAAATGTCAGATCGATAGTGGAAATGACAGCCGATTCTGCACAGGGAAAATTTGAGTTTTCCATGGGATTTTTCCAGTAGATTTTGACTGTTATTCATTGGGATTTTCAGCAGTTTTATAGTGAATTTTCAGGGCTGAAAAATGAGAAAGTAGCAGCGAAGATAGACATTCTTTGATGAAGGAAAATCTAGTGTTTGGACAAACATGTAATTTTATAATTTTCCAAGAGAAGGTAAGTAACGCTGGTTTATATCAATATTATGCATCTAACAGTTGTGTTACTAACACGTTTGCATAGTCATAGAGACCTTTAAGAATAGTATTCCAGGTGGTGCAGTTTGATAAGCCAGAGGTGGTTCAGTCATGAGAACCCATGATGGGTATGATGCTTGGGATTCTTATGAGCATGCGCGAGATGCCATGGGATAAAATGTCCCTAATAGAAATGATGACATAGAGTCTAATGGAAGGAGATTCCAAGAGACACCGTCAGATGTTGCAGCTACCATGAGAAGCTTAATCAAATCCCAGGAAGAACAACATCAGTTGAATGCTGCTATGTTGCAGAGTTTGACAAACTTGCATAGAAAGATAGACTCTAGACGAGGTACAGCAAGACCAGAAGGCAGTAAGAGCAGTACTAGGAGAAAGAGAAGGACTTCTAGTGGATCATCTGATTCTGAAGAATCCAGTGGGGATTCAAGTTCTTCTTCTCATAAAATAAAAAGAAAGAGACACCATAGGGATCGCTCTCGAGATGAATTTAAGAAAGCTAAACCTCCTACATTTGATGGTGAGGTAAAGACTGGACAAGAGGCTGAAGCTTGGCTTCTTGGGATAAAGAAATACTTTCAAGTGCATGATTATTCAGGAAACATGAAGGCAAGCGTTGCCATATTCAATCTGAATGGAAGATCATCAATTTGGTGGGAACACTTCAAGTAAGTAAAGAGGATCAGCAAAAGGAGACTGAAGTGGAAGCAGTTCAAGAAGTATTTTAAGCAGAAATACCTCTCTGATAGGTATTATGATGACAAGATTAAGGAGTTCCATGAGCTGATATTGGGCTAGCAGACCATGGAAGAATATGCAAATAAGTTTTTGGAGCTGTTGAGGTATGTCCGGTACATCAGGGATGAAAAAGTGAAGGTCCAGCGTTTTCTGAGTGGATTACCTCAGTCTTACAAAGATAGAATTGAGTTTTATGAACCTAGAACTCTTGAAGAAGCATTAAGGAAGGCTAAATATTGCTATGAGCAAAGAAAATGTAAGCGAGAATACCATAAGGCATGGAAGGACAAGAAGAACGAGAAGTTTGACCAAAGGAAGAATGGGTTTCAAACCTTCTAACTTCAGGAATCAGCAGAAGCAACCATCCCAAGTTGCGAGTAAACCAGTTGGAGTGAGAGGAGAAAAGCCTAAGGATCCACAACAAAATAGAGGGCCACTTCAATGTTGGAAATGTGGAGGACCTCACTTGCGTAGAAATTGTCCACTCAAGAATGAGAGTGCAAGGCTAGCTTACAATGTTCAAGAAGTAGAAACAGTGGGTCAAGTAGCAAGGGGGGTCCCTAGGATTTATGGAGCACTAGAAGATCGGTAGGAAAATCACGAATCAACTGTGGTTGAGGTAGCAGGTAAGATTGTTGAGCAATCTGTTTCTATTTTGATTGACCCTGGTTCTACTCACAGTTACATTACTCCTAGAGTAGTGGATATTTGTGCCTTTAAGAAAGTAAAGCATAGGAAGTCTTGGTTAGTTCAGCTAGCCACTGGAACTAAGAGAAAGGTCAGTGAAGTGGTAGAGAAATGTCCATTGGTCATGAATGGATTGGTCACTTGTGTAGATCTAAATGTTTCACCACTTGGTTCCTATGATGTTCTCATTGGAATGGATTGGTTAGAAGCTCACAGGGTGAAGCTTGACTGTTACAATAAGAATTTTGAATGCATGAATGAAGAAGGGAGCCTAGTAGTTGTGAAAGGTATTCCAAAGGTGATTTCAGTACAGCAGGTTTCAGCAATGTAGTTAAAGAAGTTCTGTAGGAAGGGTTTCCAGTTGAATGCAACTCAGATTTTGGAGACATCAAGAGATGAAACTTCGAGGTTGGAGGACTATCAAGTGTTACAATAATTTAGGGATGTGTTTCCTGATGAGATTTCAGGGATTCCTCCAAAGAGGGACATTGATTTCATAATTGATCTTGTGCCAGGAGAAGCACCAGTGTCCAAGGCACCCTACAGGATGAGTACACCGATGATGCTAGAATTGAAGATGCAACTGCAAGAGCTATTGGAAAAGAAGTATATTTGGCCAAGTGTGTCTCCTTGGGGAGCACCGGTTCTATTTGTAAAGAAGAAACATGGTACACTCAGGTTATGTATTGATTACAGACAGTTGAACAAGGTTACTATGAAGAATAAATATCCTTTGCCTAGGATTGATGACCTCTTTGATCAAATGAGAGGAGCAAAGGTATTTTCCAAGATTGACTTGAGGTCTGGTTATCATCAGGTGAGAATCAAGGATGAAGACATTCATAAGACAACCTTCAGGACAAGGTATGGGAATTACGAGTTTGTAGTGGTACCATTTGGTCTCACAAATGCACCAACTACATTTATGTGCCTTATGAATAGTGTCTTCAGTAGGTATTTGGACAAGTTTGTTCTTGTTTTCCTTGATGACATTCTTGTTTACTCTAAGAATGAGAAAGAGCACGAAGAGCATTTGAGATTGACATTGAAATTTCTTAGGGAGCATCAGTTGTATGCAAAACTGAGCAAGTGTGACTTCTATAGAGATAGAATTTCCTATTTGGGTCACATTATCTCAGAGGAGGGTATATCTGTGGACCCTGAGAAGATTGAAGCCATTATGAATTGGCCTACTCCAAGAAATGTGATAGAGGTAAGATCTTTTATGGGACTTGCAGGATATTACCGAAGATTCATTGAGGGATTTTCCAAAGTTGCACATGCCATCACTTCTTTGCAAAAGAAGGGGATGAAGTTTAGATGGACATCAGTGTGTGAAGAAATTTTCCAGAGGTTGAAGAATATTCTCACTAGTGCACCAATATTGAAAGTTGCAGATCCAGAGAAAGAGTTTGTGGTATGTACCGATGCATGTGGAGAAGGGATTGGAGGAGTCCTTATGCAAGACAACCATGTGGTATGTTATGAGTCGAGAAAGCTAAAGGAACATGAGAAGAACTATGCCACTCATGATATAGAGCTTGCAGCCATAGTACATGATCTCAAGATGTGGAGACATTACTTGATGGGAAGGAGATTTGAGCTCAAGATAGATCACTATGGACTGAAGTATTTGTTTGATCAGCCTACTTTGAATGCTAGGAAAGCAAGATGGCTGGAATTTTTATGTGAGTTTGATTTTCAAATCAAGCACATAAAAGGGAAAGAAAATAAGCTAGCTGATGCACTCAGCAGGAAGGTGTAGGAAATGCATGTGGCATCTCTTAGTATTTTCCAATTGGATTTGAGGCAGCAGATTATTAGTCATGTTGCTGGAGATGAATTGTATGAGCAGTTAAAAGACAAATTGCAGCAGCAAAGTCTCGAGAAGAGGTATGAGGGATATAAATTGGAAGGATATGGAATTCTCACTTGTAAAGGTAGAATTTATATTCCAAATGTAGCATATTTGAGGAGAGTTGTTATGGATGAAATCCATCAAGCTCCGTATTCTGGTCACCCAGGATATCAAAAGACAATTGCTACAGCTAGAAAGAAGTACTTTTGGCCAGGAATGAAAAGGGATATGACTGAGTACATTTCAGGATGTATGAAATGTCAACAGGTAAAGGTTGAGCATCAACATCCAACAGGGTTGTTGCAGCTTTTGACAGTTCTGAAATTGAAATGGGAAGTTATTTCCATGGATTTTATTACAGGATTGCCGATGACTTGGAGACAACATGATTCCATCATGGTTGTGGTAGAAAAGTTGACAAAGGTAGCACATTTTATACCGGTTAAGACTACGCATCAGACAGATGACATTACAAAGATCTTCATGAAGGAGATATTCAAATTGCATGGATTTTCGAAGGCAATAGTATTTGACAGAGATGTCAAGCTCACTTCCAAATTTTGGAAGGGGTTGTTTGCAGATTTGGGTACCAAGCTAAACTTCACCACTGCATACCATCCTCAGACAGATGGTCAGATAGAGGGAGTTAATCAGGTGCTTGAAGACATGCTTCGCATGTATGTAATGGACAAACCAACCAAGTGGGAAATTACTTACACTTGGTAGACAATGGACAACAAGCATCCCTGGGGATGAGTCCGTATGAAGCTTTGTATGGAAGAAGGTTTAGGACACCAGTGACTTGGGGCAATCCAGTGAACAAGATTATGCTTGGACCAGAATTGCTCAAGGAAATGGAGCAAGAGGTTGTAAAGATCAGGCATAATCTGAAAGCAACACAGGACATATAGAAAATCTATGCAGATAAGCATAGGGTGAACAGAGAGTTCAGGGTTTTAGATCATGTTTACCTCAGAGTGAGGGCAAGGAAGAGTTCCTTGAAGCTTGGAAGTTGTCCCAAGTTGTCACCAAGATACTGTGGGCCATTTGAAGTGCTTGAAAGAATAGCGCCGGTTGCATATAGACATGCATTTCCTGCTAGCACTAGGGATCATAATGGTTTTCATGTTTCTTTGCTTAAGAGATATGTACATGATCCTAACCATGTGATAAATTGGGATGTGATTTAGGTGGAGCCTGAGGGAGAGTTCTAAATCGAGCCAATTCCCATCCTAGACAGGAAGGTCACAATGCTCTGGAACTGGGCCATAGGGTAGGTAAAGGTGTAATGGGAGCACTACAGACTTGAAGAGGCTACTTGGGAGCTGGAGGATGCCATGCAATTGGCACATCAATTTTTGTTCAATTTTGCGGAGCACTGAGGCGATACCAATGTAGCATTTTGTTCAATTCTGTAAAGCACTGAGGACAATTCTATTGAAGGGGGAGGGGAATGTAACACCCCAGTTTTGACCCCATTGCATTAGATGTATATGACGATGTATATATTGTAATGATCATGGTGTGGAGCTCAAGGCCAAGGCCCCACCATTGATTGGTTATGCCATGTTTCGGATTTAAATTGTCACCGAGGGTATATCGGGGCATGCGGCACATATTAAGTTTCAACATCATGTAAATATGCATATTTAATTAAATATCCCAACTAGCTACGATCGTGGCAACTAAATTGAGAAGGGGCATGCTTTTCACAAGGATAAGGGTGGGGAAATTGTCAAACCTTGGGCAAGATGGGGAAAAACCCATCTATCACCACCTTGCCTTACCCAACCAACTTCATTAAGAATTGCTGGTGGTGGTTGAGGTAGTTATTGTTTTTGGGATTGGGGTGGCAGGACTGTCAGTCCTAGCCTATGTGCACACTCCACCCGCGGATACATTCTTCTCTCCACACCAGCGCTGAACCGCTCACGTCCTTCATTCATTTCATTCTCATCACTCCTGCGGACGCTTTCTTCTCTCCATGCCTGTGCTGAACGTTCATGCATTCCCTACTCGTGGCTATCCACTATCTGTTCATCCACGTGCATAGCCGAAGCTGTTCATCTTCATGCATGAACCATTCTCTATTCGATGTTCTCACGCACAGGGATTTTTCCTGGTTTTTTGCTCACCCAGCAAGCTGGGAGCTGTGCTCTTTCATCCATGATTTGTTGTGCAAGGCCATTCATGTCTTCAGCTATATCCTCTCCTTACAGACTGATTTGTTGTGTTTCTGCGATTTCCCTTACATGGTGAGTGTTGTGGTATTCTTGTATTTCAGGGACAGGAGTCTGCCCGTTTCACGCACAGCTTGGAAGTCTGTATTTTCTCTTCCTCTGCGTGGCATATATATGTTTTCTCGGTGATTTCATTGCCCAGGATGAGCTGTGTTCCCCACATTTATTGTGAGATGTGCTCACTGATACATTTCGGGACTGTTATCTTCCCCACATTGTTGGTTGTGTTTGCCATGGTCTTCCTCACATTTTGGGGACCGTTGTAAATTCACTTGAGATTCATTTTGGCCACGATAGGGCCAAGAATGACTCAGAAATTGTCTTCCCTATCTTAAGCTGTATCAACTGATTCTTTGCATGTGTGGAATGGTTGGTCTTCAGATTGTGTTGGGAGCAGGGATGGGGGCTTGGTTTTCTTGATAAACCTGGTGGCTAAAAACCACACAGACAGAGCTAGAGGGATGGCTTTATTTTCCATAACCCCTAAATAGCACTCGAAGGGAATGCAGGGCCTGAGGGACTGTGTAGCATAGAAGGGAATAATTCCTTATGTTGGGTGTGTGTGGGTGTGTTAGAAGCTAGGCTAGTTCTGGTGTGGGTGTTCTTGGCTCTGTAATGAGCTCACCGGCTTAGCATTTAGCCTTTGCCAACTCCTTGATGGCCTGATAAACCTGACCATGTTGGCTTGGCTATCTTGTTGATGTCCTGATAAACCCAACTTAGTTGGCTTGGCTGTGTTTTATGTATCCTTGGCTATGTGTAAGCCTACTTGTTCCCTTATTCCTTGGAGAATAATGCCCAGCTCGGGGACGGCAGCGCTGCTAAGAGATTAAGGAGCACGCCGTCCAATGGTTGGGTGGAACGTTGCAGCAATGTAGCTGGTTGTGGAGCGAAGTTTTCATAAGATAAGTGATCTTGTCCATTTTTACTTTTGCAACCATGTTTACTGTTAATGATATGATGAACATGTTAAATGAATGCTTGTGTGAATGCATGTTTATTTCACTGTGCATGATAAATAACTATAGCTGTGTATGATAAACAATTGCATTTGTGCATGTGTTGCTTCAATGCATTTTCTTTCAGCATTCTGTTTCATTAATTTTATGCGTGTACATGTTCATGGGGCTCTTAGCCCGAATGGTTAATTCCATGGTCGCGTCTTCTTCACCGGTCGGAGGGTCGGGGACGTGACAGTCGACTTTCAACTGTACATAAATCAAAAACCAGTGGTCGAATTGATGAATCATCAAACCTGTTGGTCTAATGGCATGATAATACATCTAGGGGGGGCTCTGCATAATGTTTTCATGGCTCGATGACTACATTGTGCTTTTATTTCATAAACTAGGGTTGTTCTTAGTTTCCTTGAATATAGCTCTTGAATTGGTGGGTCAACTTTGCAAAAAAATACACCATGCAATGATTGGTGGTGTTCCCATATTGAACCTACCTATACACACCTGCATGATACAACAACATGCAATTATGTTGCTCCATTTTGGTCTTTTCTCTGAGACCAAAAGTCACCAAGTTTCCTTGAAGCACATTTTGAGTCAACTTTCCTCTAGATATAAATCGACAATGGGAGGTTAGATCAAAAAATTGTTGATTCCGTTGGTCTCCTGGTATTTAAATACATATAGGGGGGCCTGTTGACTGTGTTTGCATGGCTCGGTGACTACATTGTGCATTGATTTTATAAACTAAGGTTTTTCTCAGTTTCCTTGAATGAAACTCTTGCATTGGTGGATCAAATCTACAAAACACTCCACCATGCAAGTAATGGTATTGCTCCCATATCAGTGTTTCGCATACATACCTATAGGAGCCAACAACATGCAATTATGTTGCTATGTTTTTTTTTCGCTCCAGGATCCAAAGTCACCAAGTGTCTGTGAACAACATTTTGAGGTGACTTTGAACTTGACATAAATCAGCAACTGGAGGTCAGATAGATGAACCATATATTTTGTTGGCATCCTATAATCTGAATACATGTAGGGGTCCCTCTCCATCGTGTTTTCATGTCTCAGTGACTAAATTGTGGATTGATTTAATAAACTAGGGTTTTGCGCAGTTTCTTTGAATGCAACTCTTGCATTGGTGGGTCAACTCTGCAAAAAAATCCACATTGCAACTATTGGTAGTGTTCCCATATAGGCCTTACCCATACACATTTGCAGGATCCAGCGAAATGCAATTATGCTACTCTGTTTGGTTTTTTGCTCCAAGACCAAAACTCACCAAGTGTCCGTGAACAAAATTTTGAGGTGACTTTCAACTGTACATAAATCGATGGCTGGAGGTTGGATCGACGAATCGTCAACTTTGTTGGTCTTCTAGAATGTGAATGCATCTAGGGGGGCCTCTACACCATGTTTTTATGGACCAGTGACTGCATTGTTAATTGATTTCATAAACTAGTTTTTTTCTTAGTTTCCTTGAATCACGAGGGATTCACCTTGTTGAGAAATATCTGTTTGGGTACACATGGTACTCCCAAAATACCAAACACCTTAAGTGACTGCTTCACACAAATAGATCATAGATCAACACACTAATGTTTGTCACGTGGTTAAAACCTTCGAGAGGGAAACAGTCCACGACCCCAGCCAAATAGCTACTTGGAGCAATTTATTATGCAAAAGAAAGAAAGTTACATGAGCTTCTCATAATCAATCAACTAGCCAAGGACCCTCTATGCTATTTAAATAGAGATCATAGACCAATCAAGTGTTAAGCCATGGATCAATGGTAGGTATTATCTAAGAGAAGTTGAACTGTCAGATCACTCTATGTTTAGAACATATCATGACCGTCGAATTAGAATATTTACAAATGCATACTAATGCATACTAAAGAAACACACTTTTACCTAATGGATATATTACACAAGTTGATCTTAACTAACTCCTAAGTGTCTAAATATCCTAACGTCCCCCCTTAAGAACAACTTGGGATAGGATTGAAGGATTTACAAAAGTGACACTATTAAGAGAATAAAGGAGCAATTAGAGCCTATACCCCCTTAAGGACACATTCCTGAACTCGTAACATAGACTAAAGTTTATAAAACTTTTCTTTTGTAAGAAACTTGGTGAAGATGTCTAAAACTTGATCATCTATAAGGCAATAGAGAACTTCAATAACACTATCATGAACAAGATTTCTGATGAAGTGCATGTGTAGCTCAATGTGTTTGTTGCACTGATGTAGAAATTGATATTTGGCAAGCTTGATGGCACTTTGATTATCGCACCAAAGTGGAGTAGGTTTCTGCTACTCGAATCAAAAATATGAAAGGATCTGTCGAAGCCATAAAGCTTCCTGACTGGCATTAACTGTGGCTCGATATTCTGCTTCTACTGAAGAAAGAGCAAGAGATTGTTGTTTCTTACAAGCCCAAGTGACAGGTCCAGATCCCAGACTGAAAACATAACCTACAGTAGAATTTTGATCATCAGGATCGCTGACCCAATCTAAATCGGTGAAACCAACCAACAAAGGTCCCCCCCCCCCCGTACTGTAATGAATCCCAAACTGAATTGTACCTTGAATATATCGAAGTATTATTTTTGCTGCTTTCTAGTGACTTTCATGAGGAGTTTGCATATAACGGGAAACATGACCAATGGAAAAGGAAAGGTTAGGATGGGAATGATTCAAGTATAAAAGACTACCAATAAGTTGAAGATACAAGGTGGCATCTACTTCAGGGGAAGTACAAGTGGCAGGACTCCAGTCTGGAAGGGAGAAGGGGCTGGTTTACAATCTTCCATGTGGAAGCGACGAAGAAGGTTACAAGAATACTTAGACTGGGAAAGAAAGATTCCTTCTTTCGCTTGAAAGACTTGGAGACCAAGAAAATAATGCAAATGTCCCAAGTCAGGCATTTCAAAATTTTGCTTAAGATTGGATTTCACATGGGTTATAAGTTTAGTGTCACTACCAGTAAGGATAAGATCATCAACATAAAGAACAAGTATGATGAGATGGTTTCCTACTTTCTTGGTATAGACATTGGGGTCAGAATGGCATCTAGAAAAACTAGTGTCAAAGAGAAAGCTATCCATTTTGGCATACCAAGCTCTAGGAGCTTGCTTAAGGCCATATAACGATTTCTTAAGGAGAAAAACAAGGATAGATTTATTCTGAACATATCCAGGAGGTTTCTCCATGCAAATTTCCTCATGTAAATCACCATGTAAGAAGGAAGACTTGATATCCATTTGATGGACTTCCCAGTTATGTAAGGCTGCAAGGAAAAGAACAAGGTGGATGGAGTTCATTTTTGCTATAGGGGAAAAGGTTTCATCATAGTAAATCCCTTCAACTTGGGAAAAACCTTTGGCAACTAACCTTGCCTTAAGTCTTTCAACACTTCCATCTCATGCATACTTAGTTCTGTAGACCCATTTACATTTGAAAAGTTCTATTCCTTTTGGAAGAGGAAAAAGATCCCAAGTATCGTTCACCATTAAGAAACGATATTCTTCATCCATAGATGCATCCCAATTTGGATTTCCTGAAACTTCTGCAAAATTTTATGGATCATGATTCTCAGAAACTTGAGAGAAAAGATAATAGGCTGGATGAAACTGAGAACGTGTTCGATGTTGATCTCTAGGATCACCAGCAAGATCACTAGCTTCTTCACATGTTGAATGGAACCATCGAGGAAGGATTGGTGTTGGTGCAATTGGAGGAACATGAGCATGCAGAGGTGGATTTTCATCCTCACTGTCATCATCAAAAATTGGAGTTGGAGACCCATCAAGGAAGTTGGAAGAAGAAGAAGAAGGCACAATCGTCGAATCAGGCTCGCAGGACAATATATTTTCATCAAATTTAACATCTATTCTAATGATTATATCATGTGAATGGGCTAAAGAAGTCTATAAACTTTTACATCTTCAGAATGTCCAACAAATATGCGCTTTTTACTTTTAGGCTACAATGCTTTTCGTTTTTCATCAAGAATGTGAGCCCATGCTTCACAGCCAAACACACAAAAGTGACTTACATCTTGTTTAATTTTACTCCATGCTTCTGCCTTAGCCCAATATTGAAGACTTAGTCCATTGGATTGGATCATAGAATTAGCCATTTATTTTAAAGTGTGGTTCTTCCGTTCAACTACACCATTTTGCTGAGGTGTATATGCAACAGTGAGCTATTGTTGGATTCCTTCTTCAGTGCAGAAAGTAGTGAACTTGTTGTTAACATATTCTCCTCCATTCTAAGATCTTAACTTAATAATTTGATGACTAGATTGTTTTTCAACAAGGTCCTTGTAGGCCTAGAACATGTTAAATAATTCACTCTTAAGTTTTAGGAAGTAAAACCAAGTGCATCTGCAGTAGTCATTAATGAAAGTTAATAAATATTTGAAACAAGGAAAGGAAACAGATGGAAGAGGACCACACAAATCACTATGCACAAGCTTCAAAGGAACTGAGGTGTGCCAAGAGGCACGTTTGTCAAACTATCTCGATGATGTTTTTCGAGTACAGAACTGGAACAAACACCATCCTTGCAAGATACCATTGGAAGACTAGTCACCATATTGTCTTTACATAGTTGTTGCAATGGGCGATAATTTAAGTGACAAAATTGATCATGCCAAAGTTTGCTCAGCTTATCACTATGAGAAACAAAAAACTGAAGGAAAAGGTGATGACCCAAAGTTTTTAAATTTGTACAAACTGGTAATATCATCAACAGTTCCAATAGCAAGGACATTTTGAGGATTTCTAAAATCCTTGATTACAACTTGGTGAGGTGTAAAAGTCACAGTTTTACGTTCACCTGAATGAGTAATTTGATAGATTGATAACAAATTGCAGGAAATTTTTGGAACACATAGTATATGAATGAAATGACCATTTTCTACTGGAACTGTTCTAGATCCTACAACACTTAGAGATCTATCATCAACAACAAATATTTTTTTGATGTTACATTCATGCATAGTAGGAAATATGGCTTGATCTTTAGCCATATGATAAGATACTCCAGAATCAATAAGCCATTCATTTGAAGTAGAATAAGAAGATGTAGTATAAGATTAACCAGAAGCACAAAGTGCATGTCCATGAGAGTTATATTCTCAAGAAGAATCTATGCTAATGTGGTGCTTCTTCATTGCTGCTTCCAAGGCTGCCATCTTCTTGAAACACTTAGATTCATCATGATTATATTTCCCACAAAAATTGCAATGATGCTCAATCTTCTTTCCTTTTTGCTTGGATCCTTTGTCATTTTTTAAAGAAGGAGTTGACTTAGAGGGTTTGGGACCCTTGTTGTTTGGCTTATTATTGTGAAAATTTTGTTTCTTGGGAGGCTTGGACTTTTCTTTCTGTTGGGACAAGAAGGCTTTCCCAGATGTATCTGCATTGTTAATTCTTCCAAGATGAATGAGATTATCTTGCTCTCTAATTAAGGAATCACAAAATGATTCAAGACTAGACTCTTGATAGCTAGCTGCAACCAAGGATTCTTTCATGGAGTAGAATGTAGATACAAAAATAGAATATGTAGGTCCATGTTCGGAAAGAATATGATAAATATATTGTTTGTATTCTTTCTTAATCTTGCATTATGCACATAGGAGTCTAAGAGTTTTATACTTAGAAAAATAGTCTTGAATGCATGAAAAATCATTTGGATTCAAGGAAAGCAACTCATTCTCAAGTTGATGACCCCGAATTTCATTGTGTTTACCAAACACAAATTCCAACTTTTTCCAAGCTTTATTAGGTTCATCAATTCCAGATATGTGGAATCACAAATAAGTATAGATTGACATCCCAATCAATCCACGAGCTTCATCACATCTATTTTCCCATTTAATTTTCTTATCATCATCAGTGGGTTCTGTTTCTTTCCCTGAGTTTATCCTGAAAAGTCCCCTACTTCATAGAACATCCTCCATACAATATTTCCATCAGAAATAGTTAGAAATTATAAGTATAATATAAAAAGGGGTGGCCATATTATAAAATAATGGCTAAAAAAATAGAAACTAACTGTTTGGTTGCAAAGAGCTCGAAAAAATATTTGGTTTTAAAAAAATAGCAGTGAAAACTAATTCTGGATGATGAAGTTGTGCTTGATCAAAGAAAATGTTGAAGATGTCCCCAATAGTGACGTGGAAAATATTAACTTGACCAACTAAAAAAGAGAACCCCCCTTTTCCCAAGATCAACCTTTGACAATCACTTTACAATAAATTTGTTTTAAAGTGAATCACTTTTGTAGAATAAGTGAGGTTCACTTTTACAATAATGTTAATTTTAAAGAGTGTGGCAATAAATTAAAATACTCAAGTGACTCACTTTTTATTTTATTTTATTTATGTGAGATGCATTTTTACAATAAAGTAACTTGAAAATAAAAATTGCATGCACTAAAAAGTAGCTTAATAAGACTTGAAATCAAGACCTATTAAGGAATAAAGCAAGTTTGGACCAAGTAAGCTAAGTTTAAAAGGTACGTAAAAGAATAGAAAGGGGAAGGGGGATTTTTTTTTTACTCTTCTCTCTCGTTATTCGTGTTTTCCTTTTTCTTTCCTACAAATCACAAAAAAAAAAAATTGAAAAACAAAAACAAAAAAAACTTTTTCCACACAATGGGTTTAGATCTTGGTTAGCTTACGCGGAAAGTCTACGTTTTCAATTTTTCTCGCTGTTTCTGATTTTCTGTGATCGCACAAGTTGCACAGCAAAGAGCATACGTAGCTGAGAAGATAAGAAAAAAGAAACTTTCCCTTACTATTTCTGATTCGCCGCGATTGCGCAAGGTGCACAGCAAAGAGCATACGCAGTCAGGGAATGCAACAGTCCAAGACTAATATAAAAAAATATCTAATAATAAATCTGATAAGATATGAAATATTAAAAAAAAACAAATCCGTCACTGTAACATTATGCCTTCATATTTGCCAAAATGGGTGTTTCTGGAACAAAAGAAAACTATTTCCCAATGGAAACGATGCTCCGGATGCAATGGAACAGCTTTCACATGCCAAAAAATGCATAGAAAATCTAGAACCAAAAACCATTTAAAAGTTTCGGCAACACCGATTGCAGATCTTGATCAAAACTGAAAGCATCTCTTCATAAAATCTCTAATACCATGTTCGGGTACACAGGGTACTCCCAAAAGACCGAACACCTTGAGCAACTGCTTCACACAAATAGATCACAGATCAACACACCAATGTTTGTCACATGCTGAAAACCCTGGAGAGGGAAACAATCCATGGCCCCAGCCAAATAGCTACTTGGAGCAATTTATTATGCAAAAGAAAGAAAGTTACATGAGCTTCTCATAACCAATCAACTAGCCAAGGAGCCTCTATGCTCTTTAAATAGAGATCATAGACCAATCGGGTGTTAAGCCATGGATCAATGGTAGGAATGATCTAAGAGAGGTTGAATTGTCAGATCACTCTATGTTTAGAACATATCGTGACCGTCGGATTAGAATATTTACAAATGCATACTAATGCATACTAAAGAAACACACTTTTACCTAACAGATATATTACACAAGTTGATCTTAACTAACTCCTAAGTGTCTAAATATCCTAACAATATCTTATCACGTTCATTCATAAAAGGGGGTTTTTAATTGTGAAAAATAAGGTCAATATATTGTATTTATTGGGGGGTGGGGAATAGGCTATGCAGGGTTTAGAGGTATTCGGGGTATAAAAAGGGGTTTATAGTAAAAATAAGGAATATATTCTAAAAAAATGAGTTTTTTAATTATAAATATGTATTGGGAGGGGGGCGGAACAAAATGATTTGTGTAAGTAATTATCAATATCTAGTGAAATTATGGGTATTATTTAGTATCACATGAACGAAGGTGCTATGACATGGTTTCACTAAGTGAAGACCCCATGCCTTGAATACAACTCTTGCATTGGTGGGTCAACTATTGCATTGGTGCATTGGTGGGTCAACTCTTGCATTGATGACACACATATGCTAATTTTTGAAGTCTCATTAAGTTTTCCAAGTTCAAAATGTTTTTACATGGAATCATATTTTTTTTTTGGATCACTATATAGGTAAAAGAGGGATTTGGTATTCCAATTGTTGTGTACCTAGGTTAGGTGCTTGAATTTGTTAATATTGTTGGGTGTGATACCTTAATTTTCTTGGGAGAAGCTCTTGGACCCTAAAAAATGTTTTGTCTTGTTCATATATATTTTTTCTAACATGGATATGGCTATCATTTCTTGATTATTAAACATATGATAAGTCATTATTAAACATGTCTCAAGAGCAAGAGGGAGGTATGAGTGTGGGTTTTGGTTATGATGCTACCTATCACGTGTGAGTGATGTTCTATTTGTTTCTTGTTTGAGTACGAATGTTTTGACAGAATAGGCTTATATGATATATGCATAGTATAAAGTTCCATTTGAAGGAAAATAGTGCACCATCAATGATTGTAGTTTGTTGAGAGAGAGTGGTCTTTATAGGTTTCTTGTTGATCAAGTGGCACTTGTATAATCCATGGAAAGGAAATATGGCCCATCTTTTTTTGTTGAGGCATATGTAGAGAATGTGTGGTGAGATGCCACGAATATAGGTTTCTAGGATTGAAAATGATGAGAGTGTTTTTGACTATAGGGATAGGGTTGTTGGAATATCTTAGGTAGAGGGAAATGACCTTGATGATACTCTTTGTTGAAAATTATCTTAGAAAGAGAGACTTGACCTAGCTCATTTCAGTGTGTTAATTGTAAAAAAATTTAAGGTGCATGAGAGAAGGTTATGATGTAAAAAAGTTGATGATAGCCCTACATGGGTTGTTGATTGCATAGTGATATTGTATCTCATTAAGAATGGATTTATGAAGTTACCTATCTCTATGATTTTCATAGATAGAATCCACTTGTCTTGTTCATGTATGGAGATTTGATGATCTTTGTAGGATGCCTCGAACAAATTATGATGTGGTGTCTAGTGATTTTATCCCATGGTGTTGACTTGAGGGATTATCGATTTTGGAAAGTTGTTGATGATGCAGAGTTATGTTCCTTCATATTCACAGGTGGTCAGCATTCTTAGAGGTTTGAGATGTTGTGATCTAACTAGATGGTAGGTCTAGGGGATTTGCAATGGGATCTTACTTGTATTGGTGAAAACACTTTCCTTACAAGATTGAGTATTATATTTGGATGGTATGTGACATATTTACTTATTAGAGGAAGATTACTTAATTATTACATGATCTTAGTTGGATGAGTCATACATTATTCCTTGAAGTATTGGAGATCTTGAAATAGTTAGTGGGATATTTCATGATAACGTATATAGTATCATAATATCACATAGGTGAACCACACATTAAGTATCATTTTAATTAAACAGATACTTAATGAAAGGCATAGTTAAGCATATATGAAAGGAATATAATAAATATCATGTTCCCATATCAAGTCAACCATATATATAAATCTGAAACTTGCTTTATATTATATGTACATATAATGTTTTAAAAAATGGCATGCCATGGCCATAATACAAAATAGTGGATCTTACTGTACATTTGTGTGTATACAAACAAAATAGTACATGTATGTATCCCCCCTATACATGAATTCTATTTATCCACCCTTTCAATTGCACTATCAGTGGCTTTTGAGAAGTCTATCTTTCTTTTTCAGCTGCTCGATGGTGTTCCTTGGCGTTGAACAACTAGATCTGATCTCATTTCCAAAGACTGCACAAAAACCATAATTTGTAAGTTAGTTTACCAACCTATAAAAATTCTATGTACATTTGTTCAAATTCCAAGGCAATATAACGTTTTAAATTACTGTTCGAGGTTTAACTGCATGTACGATCAGTGCCTCACTAACATCCTACAAAAAATAAATCATACCAACAATTAGATACATGTACAAGCCTGTATAAGATGACCAATTATATAAATATTTGAAAATTTATCTACATCCTACATTGATCTTTTCAAAGAAAGCGAGACATACATGTACCTAGGGGGTGGGAGAGGTGGGTAAGCAACGACCCCTATTGGCTGCTCTTCAAGCACCACTTTATCAATAGAAGGATGCATAAAATAATATATGTTAATGCTAGCAAATCAATGGGTGCACGGAAAAGATACTTGCATGTACAAAGAAAGATATATTACATGGAGGGACAATGACCTTTTCAAATAAAGAAAGACATCCATGTACCTTAGGGGGGAGAAGTGGGTAAGCAGAGGCCCCGATTGGGTTCTATTCAAGCACCACTAGCTCACTAGAAGGATGCATATAATAATATATGTCAATGTCAGAAAATCAATGTGTGCACCAAAAATATACTTGCATATATAAAGAAAACTATACTATATGAAGGGATAATGAATTTTGTCAAAGAAAACAAGACATACATGTAGCTATGGGGGGGAGAGGTGGGTGACCAACGACACTGGTTGGGTGCTCATCACGCACCAATGGATCACCAGAAAGCTGCATAAAATAATATATGTCAATGTAACCAAATCAATGGGTGCACCAAAAAGATGCTTACATGTACAAAATAAACTATATGACTTGGAGGGACAATGAATTTTTCAAAGAAAGAGAGGCATACATGTTCCTAGGAGGGAGAGAGGTGGGTGACCAGCAGCACTGATTGGTTTTTGTTCACGCACCACTAGCTCACTAGAAAGCTCCATAAAATAATATATATGTCAATGTCAGAAAATCAATGGGTGCACCAAAAAGACACTTGCATGTACAAAGAAAACTATACTACATGGAGTGACAATGAATTTTTCAAAGAAAGTGAGACATACATGTACCTGGGGGGGGAGGTGGGTGACCAATGGTCCTCATTGGGTTCTCTTCAAGCACCACTAGCTCACTAGATAGCTGCATATAATAATATATATGTCAATGTCTACAAATCAATGGGTGCAAAAAAAGGATACTTGCATGTACAAAGAAAACTATACTACATGGAGGGACAATTGGGGACACATAGATATAAGATAAAAGGGATACACATATACCTCAGGGACGTGAAGAAGTAGGTTACCAGTGGGTGAAACAATTGACATATAGGCCTAAAATGAAGGGCATATGCATCAGTGAGCTATGTTTCTTGGTGGACAAATCTATCGAACATATGTTCTTGTGTACAAAAACATAGAGATACAATTAGACAATTTCAGATAATTAAAAAAGTACATGTTGAATCATTAAAAGCATAACTAAAATCATACATGTACTTGTGAATCTTACTCAATCTCTGGCAGACTTGTCTCAGATGCAACATACTCATCGTGTCCACACTACATAAAATATATTGTATCAATATTAGGGTGTATGAAATGTGCCAATCCCTATTATAAATATGTAAATCATGATGATAAATAAAAAATGAATGTTCATAGAAGTAATGGTGAAGCATTGAATTGATATGTAGCATTGACCACTGCATCCATATCATTAGCATCGAGCTGCGGAGTATGGGATTTTGGGGTGTCATTGGACACCAGCTATAAATGTGCTCTCGTAAATTGTTAGATACTTAAAATATAAATAATTTATAAAACAATTGAACACTATGATATAAAAAATAACAAACTATGTGAAGAACGAGTTTTACTTACATATTGGACTAACCCAGCATCGCAGAACTATAAATAGGGCCCATAGCATATGTTTCGACAAGTTGTGTAAGGATGCGGTATGACATGACGCTCTGAACGCTATGCATGTCGAGTGTGATCTATAGATCTTGTAGGGTTGGGAGACCTAACTGGATCCTCTGTGTGTGATTTTACAACCCTATATGTTCCACCCCGAGATGTTCCATCCACAGATGTGCCAATCCCTTGTCCTATATTTCCCTCAAAAACAGTCCCATGTCGAAGCAATTTATCTCCCAAATTGAATAATGCCTCTTGCATGCCATCATGGTCACAAGACCTACAGGAGGATATAAACGATGGGGGTTTGGTGTGCATGGAGCTCGTTGCAAATGGTTTCGATCAGTTCTCGCCCCTTTCCTATCTTGGGGAATCCCATGTCCTACCACCTAGATCGCTAAAATATCAAATTAATTTACATGTTTTCCCAATATAAATTTGGCATACAATTTCGTGAGCAAATAGAATGGGATGTCTCTATTCCCATGAGGGTCTTCATCGAAGACGATGTACCAACGATCCATCAAGTTGGCTTTGACATTTGGTTCTATGCACAAGTCTATAAAAATGCGTGTTCGACTAGTGGGAGGAACCAATCCAGTTCTAGGGTCCCAAAATAGTGAAAAAAATTGGTCTTTTGTTATCTTTAATTTTTTTACATCGTTGTAGCTCAGCCCTATGGAATAGTATTTCCCGTGGGAATCCCTATACGATCTAATGTTGTACAATGCTCCTTGGGCATTGCAAATTGTATTTGTAATGTTATCGAGGGTAACTGTCAATGGATGTCTTACGTAGCCCCCCTCTAAAAACTGAAATAAGGCATCTCAATGCCCCCAAATGAGAAAGAATTTTGGAAATCCTATCGCATTCCTCCTCTATTGGTTCATTGTTTTGATTTGGGTTTGGGTTTTGATTATTGGTGGTTTGGTTTTGGACATTTTTTTCACGATTTGTGTTGTATCTTAATATAAAAACAATAAATTTAAAAATGAATTAATAGTTCATTCTTTGTTTTAATTAAAAATTTATTAAATTAAAAGAGAAAATCAAAACAATTTTTACCTAATCCAAACCAAAAAAACAAAAAAATTCTTTCGTGATCCTAAACCAAAAAATAAATGCAATTCTTACCTTCCATTGTGTTCATCCTTATCGATCTCATCCTTCAAAATGCACTCGATCTCCTCCCTCACAATGCGCCCTCCAAACCACATGCACTCCAAATCGACTTTTCGATATTTCTCACATTCGTTCTGTGCGACATGCAATGCAAAATAAGAAAATAGAGGCCGTAGGCATGTGTTTTATTTTGTTTTTTAGCTTTTAAATATCTCAAGTGCAATATATCACACTTGCGATTTGTAATTCTTCAAAAACACAAGTGCAATATATCGCACTTACGATATAGTCTAGCCATATTTTGTTTCGGTTTTAGGCTCGGGTTTTCCGAACCAAACCATCCATAACACATATGCGTTATGGATTTCGTTTTTGAACTTACGTTTTGGATTTATATAATGACACTAAAAAGTGGAACCATTTCCGTGCATGCTACCATCATTTAAATGCTAGTTTTTCTTTGATTTATAATAACTCATCCTATACTCATAATATGATTAATCTAAACTTATTTTAAATAATAAATTTAATTTAAAAAATTCCCCTCCTTTCCATAATAATCTACTTTAATAAATATATTCACACTTATTCACATATGTGTCCCATCTCTTCTACAAGAATCTAATCTAATACATATATCCACAAGAATCCACTCTAATAAATATATTCAGATATATATCTATTTGCTTCCCATCTCAGCACCAACCCTATATATCTATTAACATTGGATTCTAACTTTAACAACATATTAAATATTTTCAATTTTGTCAATTTACTTTCCGAACATCGATGGCTTAAATAAATATATTCACAATTGCTTCTCATGAGTGACCACTAACCATATACATATATACAAGATTTAATGCAAGATATTCGATTCTAACTTTGACTAAAGGTTAACTTTTTTTTAGTTTTAGTTATTCAATTAAAAATTTGTTTTTAATGTCCAATTCAGATTTAATGGTTCATGGTTAAAAATCCAAATTATTGATAGGCTTCCCAATGCCTTTTTAAAAGATAGTTTCTTTTAATGTAAACTCTAGGCTTAATAGTTGGTCAATTAAAAATCCAAGATGTTGGTAGGCTTCTCAATGCCTTCCCTCACTCCCTCACTCGATCAATTACATGGAGCAATCAAACTCTTAGATCCTACTCCCTTTAAAAACACTGGGTTTCTGTCAACATTGGTCATGGACACAACAACAAACAACAAACAAATTCTTTTAAACTGTACACAACATATAAGGTTCTATCGGGTTTGGATTATTTGCCTTAAAGTAGTATTTCTATATTTTAAAAAATCAATTATCTTTTCCTTTATCAAAACTAAACTAGGTTATTTATTATATAATAAAAAAATAAATTCAACCTTTCAGCATACATTTATCATCATGGTTAAAAACCATAAATATATAGACTTAAAGATTATTTTAATTCTACGTACAAGTTGATCCTATTAAACAAATTTAAATTATTGCGTTTGCAATAAATTCTGAAGAAAACAAAATTTTCCTTGAAGATTCTTTGATGGATCACCATGTCCATACCTACTGAAGTTCTCAATGTATTAGCTCCCAATGTAAATACAGGAAAATTAACAGCTATCTGGCGAATGTAGTGTACACAGATATCTGGATATGGTATTTTAAACAAATGACTGTATTCTTTTAATTCAAACATCTTGAACACTTTTTCTAACCGATTATCAATCATTGCCCTGCAGTTTGGAATATCAAAATCCCAACCATCTATCGTGGACTCACCTTCAAAAAGTTGTTTGTAGGTTGTAGTCAGCCCTGCTCCTTTTATGGATGGAATTTCAATGCTTATACCCATTACTGGCACTCTGCCCCGATTCTCAGCCAGTAATATCAGTGAATCATTATGGGGATTGTAATGCACAGTTTCGAATGTTCGAGGCAGTTTAATGATTATTGGCGTGTTGTCGTCATTAGTAATAGCTGAGATTTGGTATGGATTTGCCTGTCGCCTGTATGGAACGATACAGGAAGACTCCTCATAGTTGTAATGCAAAACACATATCAGGTCGCCAGCCAGAACCATTTGGGAAACATAACTCAGCCCAATATCAAAGGTATGTAAATGATAATCGCTTAAAATATTTGGTAAAAGATTTGGCAACTTCTTGATGTCGTATTTGCCCAACTCGCGGTCGCGCAGGACGTGGAAGAGATTAATAGATGATGATGAGTATCGTCTTACTTGTTCGTGCTTCTGTTGAGGTTGGAGATCAACGTCAGTGGAAGTACTAGCTGATGCAGATATCCCATAATTGGCAGCTATGTTTGCTTGATGCAGATCTTCTTTATTTTCTTCCCTTGGCCTCTTCTTTTCTGCCATGGCTTCATCTTCTTCATTTTCTTCCCTTGGCCTTTTCTTCTCTGCCGTGGCTCCAACTTCTTCATTCTCTTCCCTACCATTTAAACGGTCTGGCAAGGTTTGATCTTGACCTTGTTCGTTTTCTTGCCCTCGTCCTTTATTCTCTAAATTGTCTGCCATGCCGTCCTCTTTCACTCAGTATGTATGTCAATATCACAACAAATTCAACCAACTCTAGGAATGATATTAATAATCACTAAAGAAGCATACTACAGTAGAGAAATGAGAGGGAAGGGGCAGGGATGTTATATTTCACTTAATTGGTCGGTTTAGTCCAATGCCACAAACTTACTTTTATATTAGAAATATTCTTTGATTATATGCACATTCATAATTAGACGAGTATACATACAAAGTTTAACCAGTATACTTTGAGTGTCACATTTAACCCGTATACATACAAACTCTTATTTAGATTCAAATATAGACGGACCAAATCTTTTTTAAGTATTCCACTCAATCAATTATTGATTTTGATGTGATTAAGATCAAAAGAGGCATCATTTTATTTTAGGTGGATATATAATATTTTTATTATTAATATTTACTATTATTTATGGCCAACATATAATATTTTTTATTGTTTTTTATTTTGTTAGAAAATAACATTACAACATTTTCTCCATACATGGTTTTAAAACCATGTGCAAGGCCCTCCTAAAACAATGGGTTGTTAAGAGGCCTTGTACATGGTCTTAAAATCATTTGGGACGACCTTCTAAACCATGTACAATAAAACCATGGGTTGTTTAGGAGGCCTTGCACATGGTTTTAGAACCATTTGCAAGGCCCTCCTAAACCATGTACAATAAAACCATGGGTTGTTTAGAAGGGCTTGCACATGGTTTTAAAACCATGTGCACAACCAACATTTTTTTTTGTGTGGATACTTCAATTTATTACTTTTTATTTATTTATTTTGTTAAGTAGGAACATTACAACATCTTCCCATATTTACTTTTAATTAATCACCAACAAAATATAAATCATAAGTAAATAGAAGTACAAATTAAATATTTATAGTGGACCTTTACATAAGGAAAATAATATTTATATCGGACATTTACACGAGGAATGTTATGGAACCTTACAAATTGTACAAGATCTCCTCCATAATGTTACAAGATCTCCCCCATAACAAACTTTACAAGATCTCCCCCATAACGTGTTACAAGATCTCCCCATACTAGAGATGCAATAAATCTTATTTGATTCTATCCGCATTCAATTTGTTATGTTCTTTACTATAGATATGTAACAATTGATATATAAAATTTAAAATTTGAAATATGATCGTGTTTATCTTTTAATGAAGGTTTTTGTTTTCTCATTAGAAGGTTCCTCACTATATAGATTTAGTTAACAAAATTTCAAGTTTGAAATAACCATGATTTGGGTACCTTGAGCTAGCAACAACTTTCTTTCCTAAAAAATTTCTTGGGTCCAAAATATATGAAAAGGTGGAGAAACTTATTGAACTTTGAGTTTTAAATAATGTTTAAACATATGATTTTATTAAAAAAATATGAACTTTGTTTGAGCTTTTTATATAGTATTTCATTATGCTTAAATGATTTTAATCTTGTTTTTAATATTTATAAAATTATTTATTTTTTACATGTACTATTTTTATCCAAAATTTTATTAGTGAGTACTTTTAACTAATTTATCTATTAAATTTTGACCTCCCTTATTTTTCTTGTCACTCAAGTTTTTCCACTTATTGTATATTGGCAAGATTTTCCATTTTGGAACTTATTCTATCACATATTTTCATATATTTATTCCCAAAAACATATCACAAGTTTCACCATTATTGAACTCTTAGAGTTGAGCAACATTATGCACTACTACCATTCTCTCTAGTAGGTTCTATCCCTAATCTTTCAAAAATGTTTCAAAAAGAATGAAAATAAATTGAACCAATTGAATCATGTGACACAAGGAAAAAATTAACTAACTCTTGGTAGTGCAATTATTATTCTGCAGTTGGATTGTAAATGATCCTTGTATCACATCATGAGGAAAAGTAACTTTGAAACCATCATGGCTCGTGACAAAGTTCAAAGATCAAAATTTAGCAAGACACGCCTTATTTAAACTAAGAAGATGACTTTCAATATGATGGGAGAGAAAAAGTAGACATAGTATAAACATGGCATATTACAAGGGTAAGATGATTAGGTTGTGACATCTCTTAGGGAGCAAAGATGAAATAAGTTCTTACATTGTGTCACAACAAATAAAGTCAATATACACAAACAAAATAATTGCCTAGCAATTTGACATAGATAACATTTTCCAATATCCTAACCCTTGTGACCAACTGCAACATAAAAATAATTACTTCACACTAAAGATAAAATAATTAGTGTTATTTCCCACTAAAAATAAAAGAGGTCCACTCTAAATTATTATAAAAGGTTAATATGAGAGGGATACATAATTTTCATCTCATTATCCCCAAAGTTTAAAGGTGGAGAAAAATGGTTTTCAAACTCAATTATACCACTTTTATGCATGACCTTGCAAAGTAACCTAATCACCTGTAAATCATTACAACTGAAAGATCCCCATAGTCCATGTCATTGAGTTCTTTGTAAACTCATTTACATTTTTCCACTTGAGTAAGTAGGGATTCTTGTTACTTTTCATGGATGGATTAAATCATTTGGTTTTCCATTTTATTAATGGATTTCAAAATTCCTTTGTATTTGTTGTGCCTATGTGTGTCTTCATCTTGTTTAAAGTGGTTTTATTTTTATTTGAAATAATGAGCAATGTATCATCCCAATTCCCAACGGTACTCTTATGATTTATTTTATTTATCTAACATCAATGACCTATTCACAAACTCTTTGATTCTTATGTCTCACCGATCCAATCTCTCTTAGGTTGACTACAAGAAATAGTTGAAAATTCATTGCAAATTAGTAACCCTATTACTTTATATCCTCATTGTTGTCTCTAAATGAATAAGCATTAGCTTCATTGATCAATTACTGCTTAATGTGGAAATATGGTAGGTTCATATCCTCATATTTTATGGGGTACTTCCCCACGATCCATCATTAATATTATCCCATAGAAAAAATTTCATAATTGTTTCCTCGGAATTTGGGGAATCACGTATTCTTGTGAGTTCAGTATTATATTTTCAGCACGGGGGATTCACTTGATGACAAATATCCTATCATGTTAGTTCATATTGTGGGTTTTAAAATTATCAAAAATTGAACCAATATATTGTAGGTATTGGGGGCATGAGGGGTTTAAGTTGGGGGTGGGTAGGGTGGTCTATAAGGATTGAGGTATAAAAAGGGGTTGGGAGGAGTTTTTAAGTATTGAGAGGGGGTTTCAACAAAAAGACTTTGGGGCAATATCTCTATAAATTAAGGGTATTCTTTAATATCCCACGATTGCACGTGCTATGTGAGAGGTTAACTAAGTGAAGTCCCCGTGCTTTTTAGTGAACACTCTTTTAGTTTTAGACAAAGGAATCTAAATGGACATGGATTGACATGTATATTGTATTTTTTCTTTTCTTAAGCATTCTAATGTGCATTGTTGCTAACATGCAATAGATTCAGTACTTATAAATGGATTCAAAGAGACAAAATAAATAGGAGGTAATATAGGGAGGAATCACTGAAGAAAGAAGAAGAAGGGGTCCCAAGCCCATTCTATAGGGATATGTTGAAAAATATATATTTAAAAAGAAACGACAAATGCAAAGATATCTACCAAATGTTTAAATAAAGAACATATGTAATGGTCCCTTTTCTACTGGGATATGTGAATCCCAATGTTGGAGTATACCAGATGACTTGGAAAAATGGTCTTTGTAAAGGATAAAATAACGAAGAATTATTTCTCTATGCGAACATTATATGCTTATTAATCAACCATATTTATACTCAAAACAAGATGGTAAGGAAAATTGAAGAAAATGGACTACCTCAGTTCAACCTTGATCGTTGGATGTATGTTACAAGTTCTTAAGGTCTTTTACATGCTTAGTGGCATGTTTCTTATAATTTGTTCTTAATCATCATAAAATTTTAAGATTTTATAAAAAAATGTATTAAAAAAATGTAGCATGTTCAAATCCATTAACACATTAACACATCTGACAACAATATATAAAATAGTCATAACTCTATTAAGTAGGATATATATAAAGGAATATACAACACACTTTATGTAATCCTAGATATCATTGGTGTATCAAGTAACAATTTTTGGAATAGTCCTCAAATGGACTTCCATCTTATCAACATAATAGATTCAAGATACATCCAAAGCTAAGTAAATGGCCACAAGATTCTCTCGGGCATTCCACGTTACACATGATACGTATCTTAATTAATTTTACTAAATTGGGATGAGGCATTAGAAAACTAACGAAAACGCATCTATGTGTCCAATTAGATACTCCATGAGCATAATTTTAGGATCCGTGAATATTTTACGATCCATGTATTAAACGAGTTTCTATGACCACATACATTAAAAAAAAATTATGCAAATCATCAAGAATATTAGTAATGTGTATGCTGTAGAAAGAGGGACATACATAAGAGACACCAAGGGCCCACATTTTATACAAATATTAATCCCATAAAAACTTTCCCTTTAAGTGGTGGTTTATACAACCTGTTTAAATGGACTTGGGTAGCTTTCATTAAAAACAAGAATGATTTATAAGAGGGACATACATAAAAGTATTTAGAGACACTCAGGGCCCACATTTTATACAAATATTAATCCCATAAGAGTATTAGGTAACTAAGACTTGAGTTGTCCATTTAGGTCGGTTATGAACTAGTCAAATATTCTTATGTGTTTCCAACTCACTCTTATACTCTATTTTCTACTAATCTCAATTGCAAATCTAAGTGAGGATGTAATGTCCCTAAAATCCTTAAAAAAAATGCAGGGTCAATAACAATGCTAAGATATAAGGGACATCTATTCTTAACTTCAGAACTGTAAAAAATTAATAGGAACTATACTTGTGTTCTTCTTTTGATTTTCGAATGTAGGTTATTACATATTATTTTGATTGCAATGATAATTATTATCATTCACTTATGTACCGATGTACTTGTATATTGATGCATTTAATTTAGATTAACGATGTTATGATATCACTTCTTTATAATGGATGCTATTTTTATGTAACTGTTGGGCCCACTATATGCAGTTAGTTAAAAATTAACATGCAAAGTGCTAAACATAAATTATCAACCCGAGGAAGTCTTTTATTTCAAATCTATCATGCAAGATCTATGCAAGCACAATTTCTACCTGACACTGTTATCTATTGGTATGCAATCGAAACTCTTTGTAAACTAGATCACACCTTCTTGAAAAAAAAACAAAGCTTAATCCTATTCGTAAACCCAAACTGTAAATCTAATCACATCTCAAAAGAACCAATTCTTATGAAACAAGATCTAATTGTATACATCTAAAAGAAGTGCTATGTTGGCCAACAATCTATCAAATGAATTAACAACACAACAACTATGACAAATCTAATGAATGAAAGCATACAACTATGATAAGCCTAATGAATGAAAGCATGAATGAAATAATAAGCAAATCTAAACAATAACACACCTACAATCAACACTACCAGCATCTGCTCAGGGAAGAGGGCCCTTCCTCCACTTAGCAGAGATGGATCTCCACAAAGAAAGTCTACAACTTTAGAATTAAGAAACTGCCAGCATGTATTATCATAATGAATGGTTACAATAGATCTGGATCAAATCCTACACCATAACATTGTTTTCTCTTCTCCCCTTCTCAATGATATTGACTACATATTTATACATAAAATTATCTCAGGGAAATGAGGAACTGAACCCCCAACTTATGATCTGTAACAGCTGAAACACAGTTGTAACTACTAACAATTTTGGAACTGGCCGCAACAGTAAATTGAGAAAATACCCTTTCAAAGAACCATATGTATATTGTAAACTGTGGCTTTGTTTGGTAATTTCCTCCCTAGTCAAGTAAATAAGTCTATTACACACAAAACCCATATCTCAGATTTTCAAGATGATTTTCCATCTTCCCACAAATCGAGACGCAAATCAAGGTGTTCTTATTTGGAATGCATTTTTGGTTAAGGATGTAATAGCTAGCTATGAGCGTCCTGTACATGAAAAATCACTCCAAAAACTATAATTAGTAAAATTATGGATAATAGT
This sequence comes from Pseudotsuga menziesii, assembly GCA_001517045.1. NCBI lineage: Eukaryota > Viridiplantae > Streptophyta > Pinopsida > Pinales > Pinaceae > Pseudotsuga > Pseudotsuga menziesii. Next base: position 347,314 of record LPNX010818036.1, on the reverse strand, counting down.
CTTCAATTCATCAAAGATAAAGGAAAATAATCATTATTAACCACTAAAAACATCAATGGAAGTAGTATGCTATTTTACGCACAATTAAAACAAATTGATGGAAAATGGAATGATAAATGGGCAATAATGGGAAGAAAATGGATGAAATACATGTCAATAAGCGATGGAAAAATGGACAATTCCAGGGCCCAACGTCTCCCCAAAACTAAACTTGTTGCATGTCCTCATGCAACCAATTACCTGTGTAGCATCCAACTAGAAGAACCCATTCACTTGTTCCTTCATTTTACCATTCGGACAGTTGTAGCCAGAAGAAATGGAGAGTTTAACAGAAATTGGCAGTCACAACTTCTTAGCAGAGGATTTAGCAAAAAATTTGGCGGAGTCGTAGCTTCTTAGCAGAGGATTTAGTAGAAATTTGGGAGAGTCACAGCTTACTTTTTAGCTGAAAATTTAGGAAAGGTTTTAGCGAAGATTTTGGCAGCGTCCCAGCCCAAACAACACTAAATTTTGTGGCTAATTTTGTGGAGTCGCAGCCCAAAGATCGCTAAATTTAGTGAATCACTTGGTGAAAATTTTGGTGGAGTCATATCCCAAAGAGTGCTAAATTTCGTGGAGAATTTGGTGGAGTTGCAGCTGCCTAAAATAGGAAAAGAGGAAATTTTTTTATGGTGTTGCAGCTGCACGGAACGGGAAAAGGGCAATATTTTACGATTTTGCAGCTGCACAGAACGGGAAAATAAAATATTTTATGGTGTTGCAGCTGCATGGAATGGGAAAAATGAAAGGTTTTACGGAGTTGAAGCTAAACGGAATGGGAAAAATGAAAGGTTTTATCAAGTTGCAACTGCACTGAATGGGAAAGGGGCAATATTTTACAGTGTTGCAGCCTTTTGAACAGAAAAATACCGAAGTCATTTTCTCCCAAATGATGAACTAGGTTGGTCTGAAATTTTTCAAGCAGGTTTATATTAGTCCAATGCACCTACACACTAAAAACCAGAGATACCCACATCACAAATTTTGACAAAAATGCAAATTGGTTGTAGGTGATTATGGCCATTTTCTCAAAAATAGTACATTGGATTGAGATGAAAATTACCAAGCTTGTTCATATTGGTATTATTAATTTCCTGTCCAAAAATCATGAGAATCCAACTTACCAATAGCAAGATATTCCCATTTCAATTTCTGCACTTTTGTAGATGAACATGAATCAAAATGTGTCGTAGCTAAACTTCCTGAACAATTATTTCACAAAATACAAACTTGGTTGGGATGAAATTTGGCAAGCAAGTAATTACCATTCTAATCCATCTCCACCCGAAAAATTAGAGAAAGCCAAATCACAGATTTCGAGAAAAATGCAAATTGGTTGTAGGTGATGATGGTCATTTTCTCAACAACCATGTACTGGATTGAGCTAAAAGTTACCAGAGTTGTTCTTCCTGGTGTAGTTCTTCTTCCTTAAAAATTTCATAAAAAACCAGTTTACCATTTTGAAGATATCCTTCAATCAAATTCTGCACTTTTTAAAAAAATGTGGACAAATGAGAAACAAAATGCGAACTTGATGGCAAAAGTTATTTTGAGCATCCACAATAATTATCAAACAATTATTGGCTATGAACTTGACAAGGAATGAAAATAGCCACTGCCTCCCCCAAACTGAAGATAGAGCATGTCCACATGCATCTTTTCTTGACAACAGACCAATATTTGGAGTAAACATTACCTTAATGCTGTTGAGATAAACTTCACGTGAGACCTTGAAAAGACTGCTATAGGATTTCCGTCGTGCATGTATCATGCTCATGATGGCTAAAACCAATGTATGCATTAGTGGATGGTAAAGATGAGCCAACGAACTCATACCTTTATTTGATGGAAACATATTCATAAACTAGAAATGATGGTTGTTTCTTGAAATGGTTGTAATGACAATGAAAACAAAGATCAAAGATACCCAAAATCGTGTTCTCCAATTTCCATTATCATGTTGTTCAAAACATTATTGATATGACATTCCATATTTGTTCAAATGTTGCTACAAGGCATGAATACAAAGGTTGATTGTGTTTTTTATTTATTTGTGGAAGCAAGTAACAATGATGTTTCACACAAGATGGCCATGAATCAAAAGGCTGGAAAAGATATTTTAACAGTCCATTATATGAAACCTATTTGTCATCAACTATGACTGTGCCAACCCATTGAATGCATTTACCATATGTATAATATGGTGGAAAATCAATATACCATATAAAATGTGGCTCTCAATATTTTTGACTGGTGAAGATGTGAGCCATCATGTGCACCACTAAACAAAGCAAAAAAATCAAATAAATCATGCCTTTTTTTTCCATCATGCTTGTGTGATAGCATACTCTTGAGAATGAATGGCTTTTACATCGACTTTTTATGTTGTATAGGTTCTTGTGTCCAGCCTATTCTTCTCTTTCAAGATGTGTATCAATTGCTTTATTTCTCCTCACTTTTTTTATATGGCAACAGAGAACCATTTTTTACTGCTAGTTCTTGTGTGGCAACAACAAGACTTCTTTTTTTACTATTGGTTCTTCTGTGGCAGCAGCAAGGATTCTTTTCTTGCTGTTGGTTCTTCTGTGGCAGCAACAAGGATTATTTTCTTACTGTTGGTTCTTGTGTGATAGCAGCAAGACTTCCTATTGTTGGTTCTTGTGTGACAACAATAAGGTATCCTTTGATTATTTTCATGCTTCGATAGTTGGGTTGGTGAGATGTTGGGTAGGACTTCTAAGTGGATGTGCATGAATGATGAAGTGTTAGAATTGTGTGGGAAATGATGGGAATATATGGACATAAAATTCTATATAGAAAATGGAAATCGCTAATGCTTAGTGGTTCTTCATGACGTGTCCCAAAATCTTTAATAAATAAAAAACTTATACTATTTTACCTCAAGTTTTACCTCCATAGAAGCCTTGGCTGACATGAATGGACTGGTGTATGTTGGAGCTATGTAGACTGATGTGATGCTGAGACAGATGTATATGAGAGCTGAAACTGGATGAGACTGAATTTGATCCATGATGTTGTGCTGGTTGCATGTAAGACTAACTGTTGAGACAATTAATGAGGAGAAATTCTACCATAGAAGCAAAAAGCCCATTCTCTTATTCTGAAAGTCAACTCCTGAAATGAAAATGGAAAGGAATTACAAAACTACTGAACAAATGATGCTGCAAGTCATTGTTAAAACCATTAGATCACATAATCTTCAGCTGGTACAAACCGAGGTACAATTCTTACCATGTGAATGAATGTGTTGAATTCAAGCATGGGAAAAAATTATTGGATTACCGACCATTAATGTATGTTATTAACCAATGTGAAGAAACTCACCTTTGGTGACAGTGAGCTCTAAAGCACCTTAGTGCATCTTGACAAGTATCAATGGATGTGCTAAAGTTGAGTCACTTGCAATATTTGTCAATAAAGAGGAATTGATGAATCCCCATGATTAACAACAAGGAAATATGCCATTGATTCATGCAGATACAAGCGCACTGTAAAACTCTAATCTCATCCCAGATAGTGTCTTGGAGTCGATGGGACAAGACCATTGGAAGGTGGGCCTTAATGAATTCCACATCATCCAATACGAGTACAAAATAAATGATTGTGAAGAATCATAGTGAAAAATAGAACCAATATGAAACTGAAAAGTGGAAAGTATATGTGAAGTCGTGATGTAGTAGTGATGGAAAATAAAATGGTTAAGGTGACTACATAAGCAGTGGAAAATTGGACTTCGACGTGAATGGATTTTTAGGGTTTTGAAATGAGGAGGGTGAATTAATCTACCATAGTGCAATTGGCTTCTTGAGGGGTTTCTTTCTGCAACAATTGGTATGACAGGTGTCTAAAAAGGATTCTTGGCATGTAGCAATGAGACTTGAATTCAGAAACATTGGACTCTGTATGGTTTGCACATCAATCTCTCCATTTTTTATGTGCTCAATCCATTTCCAAATTCAGGAAAAGTCTTCAAGAGTCGCTCGTGCATGTATTGACCTTTTTCTTCCGAGGACCTACAAAAACCTAGCAATTGCCTGCAATAAAACATGAGATGATGGAAGAAGTGAGATGATTGGTCTCTCTTCATCCAACACTTATGAAAAAAACAACAAGCAATTACTTATAAAAAAAATCCAAAGAAAAATGAACAAAGCAAAATCCATTTTATACTTGCGGGAGAGCAATGTCCATCTAGACTCACCAACCGTATTCTGATCATGGATTCTTCGTTCCTTGTCCAATTTGAGTGATTACAAAGAGAAATGAAAGCAAATTAATAGGTATATTTCCCATAGAAACATATTTTTAAAATTATATGCAATGATTTTCCAAATCACTCAGTAACAGCTTGCATTGCAAGGTGTTTTTTCGAATTCTGGACTAGACCAACAGTCACAGTTTTAGGCTTAACTCTTTCATTTGATAATAGATTGATGTGATTCAAATTGAAGATGAAATTACATTCATGTAGGTGTATCCATTAGAAATAGGTTTTGAATCCAATAATAATTGATGGGTCAAATAATCCAATGAACAGTCTAGGAAACCGAGTTTTAGGAATGTTGATTTGCGATAGGCAGATAGTATTTTGATCATAAAATTTGCACACGATATCAAAATGGAGTGATTAAAATTGCATTGTAAACTATATTCATAGGGAAATATGCTAATGAAACAGGTTTACAAGATATGCCCAATAAGGCATCCAAAAATTGATTGTCCCAGCTCTGTTCCTAAGCTGCCTGCTTGAAACCCTGTTAGTATTTTGGCCATAAGTTTTTCATTTAATACCCAATATTAAAAATTTGAATTGTTTTGGAAACTAGATTCAAAGGGATACTTGGGATGTAAACAGGTTTTAAAAATAATTCCATTTGGTCTCTAAAAAAATGGACTGTCCCGACTATGTTTCAGTAAAAAGTTCAAGCCAAAATATCACAAAAATCCATTAAATTAAATTTGGCCCCGAAAAAGGGACCGAAATAGGCGTGAATGTTTTTAGTGATGTAAATTTAAATATAACACACACCCATACAAAAATTTCCAAGCATTGAGAACCTAGATTGGCTTACACGGTCTCTTGTAGCCCGAGCTATAACTCTTAAAAAAAATGACATAATGTTGAAATAAAGCATGTGTATTTTTATCGATGTGTTATATATAATTGAAAACTAAATACATGCCATGATGTGCAACACACACGTATCTCAAACTCATAAATTCTCACCTCCAATATAGTCATAGCTGGGTGTTGCAGCTCACTATCATAGCTAGGTGTTGCAGCTCACTACCACAACGGGGTGTTGCATCTCATTGCAGCTCACTGTCATAGTTGGGTGTTGTAGCTCACTAACATAGTTAGTGTTGCAGCTCAATGTCATAGCTGGGTGTTGCATCTCATTGCAGCTCACTGTCACAGCTAGGTGTTGCAGCTCACTGTCATAGCTGATAGTCACAACTGGGTGTTGCAACTAACAAATTCATGCCAAAGTTCAAGCTTAAAGGGTTCCATAATCATTGGCTCATTTTCCTATGGATCCTTCACTCACCTTCTCTAATTACTGTAATTTTGTTTTTAGGAAAGTTTTTTTTTTTAAACAAACAAGACAAATTAAATTTTGAACATTGAAGACAAAGAATGATTTAAACATTTTCCTCAAATTGTCAACAATTCCAAAACATTCTTGAAAACATCTCATACCCATTTCCTATCTTTCTACTTTCTGATCTTAAAGATCACAACAAGGCACAACAACAGAGCATACTTATTGAAAAATAAAAAACTTAAAAAAAAACAAAAGCACGATTTTATTATGTTATTCTATCCTACCATATTGTACTTGGAAATATTAAAATTGTTCAAGTGTATGCATATTTCCAAGGGAGCCACTTTTGAAGAAGCGACTCAAGCAGCCTCATACTCCCAACAAAAAAATATGACTTTATGAATGCTAGGATATGAGAGATCAACTTCCCTTTAAATGATGGTGCCAAGAATTGATGAAGCATGGAATGATGTTGTAGATTGATGACAGATTGAAACCAATCTTCAATATAGTCTTTGTTCCCTTGATTTCTCATGGATGTGACACCATGAAGCTCCTTAGTAAACTGATCTTCCTCAATGCATAAGAGATTCAGATCTAATGATGTAAATGATGGTTCAATTTTTGGTTCCAAAGTCCGTTCTTCATCAAATATTATGCGTGTCTTGTTGATCTTGTATGCTTGCTTATAAGGACTAGAAGAAACTCCATCTCCAAATATTTGATTTAAAACATGTTCAGGCCTCATATGGATTTGATGCAATAACGCACAGTCATTTTGAACTGATTTAGGTGAGGTAGAACAAGAGGGAAATGTAAGAAATTTTTGCAGTTCAGCACTGTAATCATACTATATTGCTTTATTATGGTTAGGGTGGAGAGTGGATTGGATAGGAAATTGTGTTGGATACCAAGGAGTTTGATGAAAAAATAGATGTGGCTGGTGTAGAGGATTGATTTGTGAGGTTGATATGGAAGGACAAAGTCATGTTGCAGCATGAGGGAGAGTGGCCATGCGATCATAATATGGGCCTTTCCAACCTTGTAGATAAGGTAGGTAAGAGTTAGATTGAGGCTACAACAGCTGCCATGGTGGTGAGAGTAAGGAAATGGAGGGATATAATTTTGAACCATACATGTAGGCCACGGTTGCCATGACTATTGCAATAAGTTGGTTGCAACTCCTAGATATCTTTGATATCTTTCTTCCATCCTTGGTGAGGGACAATGATCTGTGGAATTATTCAAGTCGCATCTACCAAAAATTGTGGGACTACCCAGAGGACAATTCATTGCATACAACTATTATAAGCTTAATGAATGAAATCATGAACAAAATAATAAGCAAATCTAAACAATAACACACATACAATTAACACTACCGGCATCTTCTCAGGGAAGAGGGCCCTTCCTCCACTGAGGAGAGTTGGATCTCCACAATGAAAGTATACAACTCCAGAATTAAGAAACTCTTAGCATGTATTATCATAATGAATGATTACAATAGATTTGGTCCTACATCATAACATTGTTTTCACTTCTCCCTTCTCAATGATATTGATTAAATATTTATACATAAAATTATTTCATGGAAATGAGGAACTGAACCCCCAACTTGTGATCTGTAACGGCTGAAACACGACCGTAAATGCTAACAACTTTGGAACTGGCCGCAACAGTAAATTTGGAAAATACCCTCTTGAAGAACCACCTATATATTGTAAACCATGGATTTGTTTGGAAATTTCCTAGTGAGTTAGGAAAATAAGGCTATTACGCACAAAACCCATGTCTTGGATTTTTTATATTTATTTCCATTTGCCCGAAAATCGAGACGCAAATCAAGGTGTTTTTATTTGGAATGCATTTTCGGTTAAGGCTGTAATAGCCGGCTATCAGCGTCTTGTACCTGACAAATCACTCCACAAACCATAATTAGTAAAATTATGTATAATAGTCTTCAATTCATCAAAGATAAAGGAAAATAATCATTATTAACCACTTAAAACATCAATGGAAGTAGTATGTTGTTTTATGCATAGTTACAACAAATGGATGGAAAATGGAATGATAAATGGGTGATAATGGGAAGAAAATGGATGAAATATATGTCAATAAGTTATGGAAAAATGTACAATTCGAGGGCCCAACAATAACCTTGTCTTATTTACTAAAGAGATGAGAATAACTGACCTCTGCTTCTAAACGGGAAGAGTGGATGGATTTTCCTAATGACTCAATGGGAAAGCCAAGGAAAACTCCTATAGCTTGGGATTACTTAGTTCTTATGAACTAATTCATGATGTATCTGTGGTTTTCTAGGTGTTAAATTGTTGATCCTATGCGACATGTGCGTACTAAATAAGGGACAAGACCTAGCTAACAAATTTTCTAAACCGTAAACACTAAGGGTTTAGGGGATTGGTGTAAAACACAAAAAAATAAACAACGCATAAACTGTAGGGAAGGGGTAAAAATCAAGTACATAATGAAAGGTATTTTTCACATAAAATGGGAGCCATCTGATGGCTACGTGGCTCCCTCCACACTGGCACAAACTTCAACCCAGAACTAGGGTTTCAGAAATTATTCTTTACATGGTTATTTTGTTGATGGCAGAGAGCTCTATGGTTGTGGATTTCGCTGGAAGAGGCAGAGCATGGAAAAAATATCATTGGGTTTTCGAAATTATTTCCAAGGTATGTGCTTATTCTTCATGGTTATAAATATTACTCTATTTGTTTTATTATTTTTGGTTGGAAATGCTCTAGTGTATGTCTAGTTTCTTTTGTGGAAGGTTCAACTTGGAGTGGGCTGCGACTGTGGGGAAAGGGAACCATTCAATAAAAACATGGGAAGCCCAAATGAACAGGTCCTAGCCTATGATTGATCGTTAAGTGGTTAGAGTGGTTATTGGTATTTTCTGTCTACATTTTCAATGGCTTCCCATTTGTAAATGCCAGGGATTTGAAATGAAGTGATGCTTATACCAATCTTGCGATTTTAGATTTTTTATGAGATGATTCAGGAAATTGTTGAGAATGTAATATTAATAGTTATTGTGGTGATTTTTATATTTAAATAAGAGACTGTATTTGGATTTTCATGGTTAAATGTTGTTCTATGTTCTTGTTCTCTGCGTTGATTAAATTTTAGGAAAACTGTGGTATAGTGAGAGCTTCAGAAATCTTGTAATGGTGATAAATATATCTCGTTATGTAAGCCTTGTATTTGGTTTTGAACATTGTGAGCTGGTAGAAGAGTTTGTAATTCCTTACTTTGTTTAAACACTCTGTATCTGATTTAAGAGTGAAATCGTGGTCTCTGTAACTGGTTTTAAACTCTGCATTTTTGAACTTGTATCTCTTGTGTGTTTAAGAGCAATGTCTCGCAAAATGTAGTTTTATTAATTAGATTTAATTTGGGCAAACATTGCGGGGAACACTATATTTATAAAGCAGGGTGTTAGAGGTAACAGTGCCATTGCCAACAATGGCACTATGATAATACAATTGTAATTATTATTTGGGTGTGAATATTTTTGGTCTATGCTTATGCAGTATGTTTTAGGAAATTTTAATGTGATTTAGTTCAAAATGTAGAATCCTAACCGTTAACTTATATTTGTTGTTTGCAATATGATGGTTTCACTTCTATATAGAAGCAATTCCTAAATTTCCTAAATTTATTCAATTGATGAAAGATAAAAGGATGATATTGCATATATTTTAAATGGTCGTGGATGAACTAAAAAATGGAAAACCAGATACAAATATGTTTCAAAGGATATTCTTGTTAGAGATTATTTACCCTCTATGTGATCCGGATTTATGCATTAATGCAACAGAATACACAAATAACCATAGAAACAAATATGTAGTGGAAATAGCAATTTATTTCATTAATCAACAACTAAAACCTGTTTACATACATAATCGAAAGAAACTAGCTAGAGTGCTGGTAGCTTATCTCTGACAAGAGATGTGGCTGCTACATGCCTCTGAACTCTCCATTAAAATGAGGCTTGAAGGCCTATATATTATTGAGAAACAATGAAAACCATACACATCCAAAAACCTAACCCTAGGAGCTGAAATGCCTTAATGTGGGCCCCGTTGGGTAACTTGGTACATCAATTTCTTGAGGTCGTAACTTTATCATACTACCTTCATTTGACTTGCATGATACATCATTCGAAAGATCCGTTTAAGGACTGCATCCATAAACAACAAATATTGAGTCCATAACATAATCATATTTGCCCGACCATTCGATGCCAAAAAAACGTCGTTTAGGGCCTTAAAACGGCTCCAGAAGTTTAGGACCTGAAAACTGCCAAAAATAGTAAATTGTGCTACAATTAAGGAAACTAAAAAACTGAAAGAAACAGTGGTGGGGGTCCAAGAGGAATAGTTGGGTGGCCACCAATATCCTAGTGGATCACTCCTCCCCCCTTAGGAAGCAATGGTCCCCATTGCGTTGAGTTCCTCCATGAGATGAGGAAACTTCTGTTGAACTTGGTCCTCGATGAGCCACTTTCCCTGGTGAAGGAGTTGGCCTACTTTGACAACTTGATATAGTTGGATCTTCTGCCGGCAGGTGTTCTTGATCTGGGTGTCCATAATCCTATTAGTTGTGGATTTTTCCATGTAGTCAGGGTTTAACTCTGTTGGTGTGAGTTGTTCTGCCATATCTGATGTGTCCAGTAGAGGTGGAAAGTAGGGCCAAAGGTGGTCCACATTGAACACTGGGTGCAGACCAAGGAATGGTGGAATGATGAGCTCGAAGGCATTGTCCTTGATAGCCTTGGTGATTGTCTATGGCCCATATCGGAGATGGAAAAGCTTGCGGTGGGGTCCAGCGAGGCGCTCCTTCTGTAAATGTAGCCACACTTTGTCGCACACCTGGAAGTTGTGTTGCACCTGATGCTAATCATGTCGCTTCTTGTACTTAGCATTGGATCTATCCAATATGTCATGAACCTGTTGGTGAATGTGTTGAATGGGGTCAATGAAGTTGTTTTCCTTGGAAACTTTAGACTAGATATGAGCTGAATCAGCCTAAGTAGCTGCAAATGGCATGGCTACGTCAATAGGACATAATGGATGGAATCCCAAGCCCACTTGAAAGGGGCTATGGTTGGTTGAGTTGTGGAGGGCCTAGTTATAGCTATGTTGTACATAGGGGAGGCTCTCATCCCATGTGTGTTGATGCTTTGAGTTGTACATGTGCAAAATGTGTACGATCATCCTGTTGACGACCTCTATGTGGCCATTATTCTGGGGATGGAAAGCTGTGGACTTTGTGAACTTGGTGTCTAGAATTGACCATAGGCTAGACTAGAATGTACTAAGGAACCTGCTATCCCGGTCTGAGATTATATACTGTGGGATACGAAAGTGTACCCACACTCATTCAAGGAAGAGTTTAGCAATGGCATCTGCTATGATATTATTCTTGCAAGCCACCATTATGGCCATATTTGAGAATATGTCAATGACCACAAACACACAATCCTTGTCATGATTAGTAGAAGGAACACTTGACATGTAATCCATGGAGATGGATTCCCAAGGTCGACTAGGGGTAGGAAATGGAGTATAGGGGCCTTGCTTCTTGATGGATGATTTGGCAATGGTGCAGGAAATGCAGGATCAGATGTACTTCTCGACATCCTGTCGAAGGTTCAGCCAATAGATATACTTCTGTAGTACTGCCACTATTTTCTCGACCCCAAAATTCCCACCGACCCAACTGTAGTGTGCTTCTCAAATCATCTTGGCACACTTGCTTGAAGGAACACCAAGGTGTCCCATGTGACACAGTAGTACATCTTGGAGGTGAAATTTTGGAACTTGGTTTCCCTCGAAGACTGTCTGGTATGTGTGGCTAGATTCTGGATCACTCTTGTAGAGAAGTGGCCAATCAAAAGTCTTGTGCCCACAAGAGTTGAGAACGGTCGTTGTCGCCATGATTAGTGGTCGGTTGAGGCAATCTGCAACATTATTGGTGCTTCCCTTCTTGTACCTGATGTTTAAATGAAACTGCTGTAGACATGTGGACCACTTCTGATGGTGATCATTCTGTAGCTTCCCTTGTGTCTGCATGAACTGCAGGGGTCGGTGGTCTATGTGGATGATCGTTTCCTTCCCCAAAATGTAATGCTTCCATTGTCGGCAAGCCTGTATAATGGAATGCATCTCTTTGTCATAAGTGGGATATTTGTGGATTGTGTTTGAAAGTGTCTCACTGTGATATGCCACTGGATTCCCTTGTTGAGTAAGGACTTCCCCAATAGCATAGTTAGAGGCATATGTCTTGATCTCAAATGGTTGTTGCAAGTTTGGTAATGTGAGCACTGGGGCACAACAGAGGCGATGTTTCAATTCTGAAAATGCCTTCTGCTGAGTTTCTAATGAAAATAATTTTTCTTTCACTCCTCCCTTGGTGACTTGACTCAAGGGTCAAGTGATATGAGAGAATCCCAACACAAACCTGCGGTAGAAATTAACAAGGCCCAAAAAGATGCAAAGCTCTGTTATAGTAGTTGGGGCTGGCCAATCCTGAATGACTTAGATCTTGGTTGGATCCACATGTACCCTGCAGTCATCAATAATGTATCCTAGATACTGAACCTGGGTCATGCCAAATGTGCACTTGTCCAAATTGGCACACAACTTATGCTGCCACAATGTTTGGAGGACCTATCAGATGTGGTGGAGGTGCTCTTCCCAATTCTGGGTGAAGATCAGGATGTCATCCAATTACACTACTACAAATGAGTTCATGAATGCCTGTAAGATGTCATCCATCAGTCTCATGAAGGTTGCAGGAGCATTCATCATCCCAAAAGGCATGACCAACCATTTGAAAAGGCCCTCCTTAGCATTGAAGGGAGTCTTCCACACATCAATTGGCTTGATCGCTACCTGGTGATACCCAGACTTTAAGTCGATCTTGCTAAAATATTTTTCCCCTTTAAGCTAGTCCAAGAGGTCATCAATCCATGGGATCGGGTACCTATTCTGGACAGTGATCTTGTTCAGCACTCGATATTCAATACAGAGTCTCCAAGTCCCATCCTTTTTCTGTACCAACACGATCGGGCTCCCACATGGCGATGAACTTGGCCAGATGTGACCCTTCTACAGTGGCTCTTGAATTTTCCTCTTGATTTCATCATTCTATAGAATAGAGTGGTGATAGATCGGTCCATTGGGCAGCGATGCACCTGGGATCAAATCGATGGGGTGCTTCACCTCACAGTGGAGAGGCACCCCAGTGGGTGAGGTGAATATGTCTCGATATTCCTCCACGACCTTGTCCATTTGTTGTTTTCGTGTGGAGGGGCCTTGTCCAGAGATTGTGGCCACGATCTTCTTCTTTCCTTGAGGGCGTATCATCAAGAAAACAAACTTCCCAGTTTTGTAAATGAGCTTACTGCATTGTTTTGCAGTATCCAAAGAGATAGCGGTAAGGGGTGGTATCTCTGGTATCCTGTACAAATTATTTACCAACATAATAATAACAGTATGAGGCCGAGACTCATACATAGTATGTCTCTTCCATAAGTATGGTTGACCTAATAATACATCACAAATATCAAGAGGAGCAATATCACATAAAACCTCATCGGTGAAGGGCTTGATGCTGTAGGGAAGGTGGCACTACTGGCTGACGTGAAGATCTCATCCTTGGTGAAGCCACTTGATGGTGTATGGATGCATGTGTGCTATGGTCAACAAACCCAACCGCTTCACAACCTCTGCTTAAATCAGGTTCTTTTGGCTCCCACTGTCGACGATGAACTATAGCAGGGAAACCTTTGCCCACATCTCGGAGTGGAAAAGACACTCCTCCTCCTTTAAATCTTTTGGTTCTTCCTTTTGGATCTTCATGGTGGCAACGGTGGCATTGGGCTCTGCATCAATAATCTTATTCCCTCTGTCATTCCCCTTCTTGGGTTCAGATTCAGTGTCAGAGTATGCATCTGATTTAGAAACCTTTATCTTAGCCATCGGTGACTGCTTAGCTCGACACTCACTTGTGTTGTGAGTGGGGCTCTTATGGAACTCACACCACTTTCTCGATTCCTTCTTTATCCTTGCAGTGTTACTCTTTGCTTGAGGATTTGGAAATTTTTCTTGAGTTGCCATACCTTGGCTATGTCCTTGGTTCTGCGGTTTGGGGGCACTTTCCCCTTACTTCTAATTCGGAGATCCAAAGTCTCTCTTTTTCTGTTTGAATTTTTGCTCAATTTTGGCAACATACCGATATGTCGTACCAAGCGAGGAGATGTCAAGTAACTCCATTTCCTCCCAAATGTATCTATGCAGACAACTGTGGTACTTCAACACCAAACGTTTCTCTAAATCTTTGATACCCAACTTGGTACAAAGGGTGTGGAACAGATTCATCAGCTCATGCACATCTTGATCTCTTTGTTTCCGCAACGTAGTCTATTGGATGTACTTGTCCTCATAGCTCCCCACTGGATAATATTGTCTTTTTATGGCATCTCGGAAATAATTTCAAGTGTGTACGACTGAGAACAGATAGGGTTCCTCCTCATCCTTTCTCTCATAGTAGGCTTCCCAATAGTCCTTGACATGGGGGGCATCTTTTAGTAGAGAAAAAGTAATCTTTTCTCGGTTAGAAAAGTCATGAACCTAGAAATATCCTTCTAATAGATTCAACCATTTATCTATGATGTGTGCATCTATTCGACCATCAAATATGGGAATGTCAAAGTTTACTTGTACCTTAAAAGGGGTTGCACCTCCAGAGTGTCTGCTAGATGTAGATGCGTCGCCAGTGGGAAGTCCTTGAAGGATCTCGGCAAAGTTATCCATCATTGCATTCCTTTGTTTTTCAAGGGCCTCCTCGAGAAACATTTTGATAGGATCTTATGTTCCCTCGTGTTTATTTTCATCCCCCATGGGTGGCTATCAGGATTTGCGAGGCTGATCTTGCAAAGGTTCAACCAGATTGAGCCCTAAATCTTTATACCTTGCCCTCGTTGGGGACATGCAAAGAAGGACTGAGAAAGAGCAGATTGCTATAATACCACTGATCCACATTTATACAGGAACACAACAGAATACACAAATAACCATAGAAACAAATATGCAATGGAAATAACACTTCATTTCATTAATCAATAACTCAAACTTGTTTCCATACAGAATGGCAATAAACTAGTTAGAGTGTTGGTAGCTTATCTCTAAGAAGAGATGTGGTGGTTACATGGATCTGAACTCTCCATTACAATGAGGCTTGAAGGCCTATATATTACTGAGAAACAATGGAAACCCTACACATCTAAAAACCTAACCCTAGGAGGTGAAATGCCTTAATGCGGGCCCCGTTGGGTAACTTGGTACATCAATTTCCCAGGGTCGTAACTTTAGCATACTACCTCTATTTGACACGCATGATACATTGTTAGAAAGATATAATTAAGGACTACATCCATACACAACAAGAACTAAGTTTGGAACACACTCATATTTTCTTGACCATTTGATGCCAAAAAAAATGTCGTTTAGAGCCTCTAAATGGCTCTGGAAGTTTAGGACCTGAAAACTGCCAAAAATGGTAAATTGTGCTACAATTAGGGAAACTGGAAAACTGAAATAAATAGTGGTGGGGGTTGAAGAGGAATAGGTGGGTGGACACCAATATCCTCCTGGATCACTATGTAGAATGCATCTCTACTGCATGAGTCATGCATACATAAATGCTTTATTTTAGGTAACTAAGACTTGAGTTGTCCATTTAGGTCAGTTATGAACTAGTCATATATTCTTATGTGTTTCCAACTTACTCTTCTACTCTATTTTCTACTAATCTCTGTTTCAAATCTAAGTGAGGATGTAATGTCCCTAAAATCTGTAAACAAAATGTAGGGTCAATAACAATGCTAAGATATAAGGGACATCTATTCTTAACTTCAGAACTGTAAAAACTTAATAGGAACTATACTTGTGTTCTTGTTTTGATTTTCGAACGTAGGTTATTACACCTTATTCATATTTCAATGATAATTATTATAATTTACTTATATACTGATGTACTTGTATATTGATGCATTTAATTTATTTTAATGATGCTATGATATCACTTCTTTATAATGAATGCTATTTTTACGTAATGGTTGGCCCACTATATGTAGTTAATTAAAACTTAACATGCAGAGTGCTAAACATAAATTATCAACCCAAGGAAGTATTTTATTTCAAAGCTATCGTCACAAGATCTATGCAAGCAGAATTTGTACCTGACACTGTTATCTATTGGTATGCAATCGAAAATATTTGTAAACTAGATCACACATTCTTGAAAAGAAAACAAATCCTTAATCCTATTTGTAAACCCAAACTGTAAATCTAATCACACTTCAATAGAATCAATTCTTATGAAACAAGATCTAATTGCATACATCTAAAAGAAGTGCTATGTTGGCCAATGATCTATCAAATGAATTAACAACACAACGACTATGACAAATATAATGAATGAAGGCATACAATTATGATAAGCTTAATGAATGAAAGCATGAACGAAATAATAAGCAAATCTAAACAATAACAAACCTACAATAAACACTACCAGCATCTACTCAGGGAAGAGCACCCTTCCTCTAATGAGTAGAGATGGATCTCCACAGTGAATGTCTACAACTCTAAAATTAAGAAACTGCCAGCATGTATTATCATAATGAATAATTACAATAGATCTGGATCAAATCCTACACCACAACATTGTTTTCCCTTCTCCCCTTCTCAACGAGATTAATTACATATTTATACATAAAATTATCTCATGGAAATGAGGAACTGAACCCCCAACTTATGATTTGTAATAGCTAAAACATGGTTGTAACTGCTAACAACTTTGGAACCGACCACAACAGTAAATCAGGAAAATACCATCTCGAAGAACCACCTGTATATTGCAAACCATGGATTTGTTTGGAAATTTCCTTGCGAATCAGGTAAATAAGGTTGTTATGCACAAAACCCATGTATTGGATTTTTGAGATGAGTTTCCATGCTCCCACAAATTGAGACACGAATGAAGGTGGTCTTGTTTGAAATGCATTTTTGGTTAAGTCTGTAATAGCTGGCTATGAGCGTCGTGTAAATGAAAAATCACTCCACAAACCATCATTAGTAAAATTATGCCTAATAGTCTTCAATTCATTAAAGATAAAGGAAAATAATTATTATTAACCAATTAAAACATGAATGGAAGTACTATGTTGTTTTACGCACAGTTACAACAAATGGATGGAAAATGGAATGATAAATGGGTGATAATGGGAAGAAAATGGATGAAATATATGTCGATAAGTGATGGAAAAATGGACAATTCCAGGGCCCAACATCTCCCCTAAACTAAACTTGTTGCATGTCCTCATGCAACCCAATACCTGTGTAGCATCCAACTAGAAGAACCCATTCACTTGTTCCTTCATTTTACCTTTCACACAACTGCAACCAGAAGAAATGGAGAGTTCAACAAAAATTGGCAGTGACAGCTACTTAGTAGAGGATTTAGCAGAAAATTTGGTGGAGTCGCAGCTCCTTAGCAGAGGATTTAGTAGAAATTTGGCAGAGTCATAGCTTATTTTTTAGCTCAAAATTTAGCGAAGATTTTGGCGGAGTCGCAGCCCAAATAGCACTAAATTTACAGCGAATTTGGCAGAGTCGCAACCCAAAGATCACTAAATTCAGCGAAGCACTTGGAGAATATTTTGGCGGAGTCATAGCCCAAAGAGCGCTAAATTTAGTGGAGAATTTGGCGTAGTCGCAGCTACCTAAAACCGGAAAAGAGGAAATTTTTTTATGTTGTTGCAACTGCATAGAACGGGAAAAGGGAAATATTTTACGATGTTGTAGCCACACAAAATGAAAAAAATGAAAGATTTTATGGTGTTGTAGTTGCAAAAACTGGGGAAAATGAAAGGTTTTATGCAGTTGAAGCTGCACGGAACGAGAAAAATGAAAGGTTTTACGAAGTTGCAGCTGCATGGAATGGGAAAGGGGCAATATTTTACAGTGTTGCAGCCTTTTGAACAGAAAAATACCGACTTCATTTTCTCCCAAATGATGATCTGGGTTCAGCTTATATTTTTCAAGTAGGTTTATATTAGTTCAATGCATCTACACACCAAAAATTGGAGATACCCACACCACGTATTTTGAGAAAAATGCAAATTGGTTGGAGGTGATTATGGTCATTTTCTCAAAAATAGTACATTGGATTGGGATGAAAATTACCAGGGTTGTTCACCTTGGTATTGTGCAATTCTTGTCCAAAAATCATGAAAATCCAACATACGAATTGCAAGATATGCCCATTTCAATTTCTGCACTTTTGTAGATAAACATGAATCAAAATGTGTTACAACTAAACTTCCTGAACCAATATTTCACAAAATACAAACTGGGTTGGGCTGAAATTTTGCAAGAAATTAATTGCCTTTCTAATTCATCTCCATGCAACAAATTAGAGAAAGCCACATCACAGATTTCGAGAAAAATGCAAATTGGCTGTAGATGATGATGGTCATTTTCTCAAAAACCATTCACTGGATTGAGCTGAAACTTGCCAGAGTTGTTCTTCCTAGTGTAATGCTTCTTCCTTCAAAATTTCATAAAAAAAAGTTTACCATTTTCAAGATATCCCTCAATCAAATTCTGCACTTTTGTAAAAAATGTGGACAAATGAGAAACAAAATGTGAACTTGATGGCAAAAGTTGTTTTGAGAATCCACAATAATTATCAAACAATTATTGGCTATGAACTTGACAACGAATGAAAACAACCAGTGTCTCCCCCAAACTAAAGATAGAGCATTTCCACATGCATATTTTCTTAACAATAGACCAATATTGGGAGTAAGCATTACCTTAATGCCGCTGAGATAATCTTCATGTTGCACCTTGAAAAGACTGCTACAAGATTTCCATTGTGCACGTATCATGCTCATGATGGCTAAAACCAATGTATGCATTAGTGGATGGTAAAGATGAGCCAAGGAATTCATACCTTTCTTTGATGGAAACATATTCATAAACTAGAAATCATGGCTGTTTCTTGAAATTGTTGTAATGACAACGAAAACAAAGATAAAAAATACCCAAAATCATGTTCTCCAATTGCCATTATCATGTTGTTCAAAACATTATTGATATGACATTCCATATTTTTTCAAATGTTGCTACAAGGCCGGAATAATAAGGTTGATTGTGTTTTTTATTTATTTGTGGAATCCAGTAACAGTGTTGTTTCACACAAGATGGCCATGAATCAAAATGCTGGCAAAGATATTTTAACAGTCCATCGTATGCAACCTATTTGTCATCAACTGTGAGAGTGCCAAACCATTGAATGCATTTACCATATGTATAATATGGTGGAAAATTAATATACCATATAAAATGCGGCTCTCAATAATTTTGACTAGTGAAGATGTGAACCATCATGTGCACCACTGAACAAAGCAAACAAATCAAATAAATCATGCCTTTGTTTTCCATCATGCTTGTGTGATAGCATACTATTGAGAAGGAATTGCTTCTACATCAACTTTTTATTTTGTAGGTTCTTGTTTCTAGCCTATCCTTCTCTTTCAAGATGTGTATCAGCTGTTTTATTTCTCCTCACTATTTTTATATGGCAACAGAGCACCATTTCTTACTACTGGTTCTTGTGTGGCAAGAACGAGACTTCTTTTCTTACTGTTGGTTCTTGTGTGGAAGCAGCAAGGATTCTTTTCTTACTGTTGGTTCTTGTGTGGCAGAAACAAGACATCCTATTGTTAGTTCTTGTGTGACAGCAATAAGGTATCCTTTGATTATTTTCATGCTCGGACAGTTGGGTTGGTGAGATGTTGGGTAGGAATTTGAAGTGGATGTGCATGAATGATGGAGTGTTATAATTGAGTGGGAAATGATGGGAATGGATAGACATAAAATTCTATATAGAAAATGGAAATGGCTAATTCTTAGTGGTTCTTCATGACATTTCCGTAAATGTTTAATAAATAAAAAACTCATGCTATTTTACCTCTAGTTTTACCTCCATAGAAGCCTTGGTTGACATGAATGGAATGGTATATGTTGGAGCTATGTAGACTGATCTAATACTGAGACAGATGTATATGGGAGCTGAAACTGGATGAGACTAAATTTGATCCATGATGTTGTGCTGGTTGCATGTAAGACTAACTACTGAGGCAATTAATGAGGAGAAATTCTACCATAGAAGCAGAAAGCCCATTCTCTTATTTTGAAAGTCAACTGCTGAAATGAAAATAGAAAGGAATTGCAAAACTACTAAACAAATGATGCTGCAAGTCATTGTTGAAACCATTAGATTACATAATCTTCAGCTGCTACAAACTGAGGTACAATTCTTACCATGCGAATGAATGTGCTGAAGTCGAGCATGGAAATAAATTATTGGATTATCGACCATTAATGTATGTCGTTAACCAATGTGAATAAATTCACCTTTGGTGACAGTGAGCTCTAAATAACCTTAGTGCATCTTGACAGGTACAAATGGATGTGTTGAAGTCAAGTCACTTGCAAGATTTGTCAATCAAGAGGCATTGATGAATCCCCATGATTAACAACAAGAAAAAATGCCATTGATTCATGCATATACCAGGGCATTACAAAAATCTAATCTCGATCCGAAATAGTGTGTCGGAGTCGATGGGACAAGACCATTGGAAGTTGGACCTTAATGAATTCCACATCATCCAATACGAGTACAAAATAAATGATTGTGAATAATCATAGTGAAAAATAGAACCAATATGAAACTCAAAAGTGGAAAGTATATGTGAAGTCGTGATGGAAAATAAAACGATGAAGGTGACTACATAAGCAGTCGAAAATGGGACTTCGACATGAATGGATTTTTAGGTTTTTGAAATGACGAGGTTGAATGAATCTACCATAGTGCAATTGGCTTCTTGAGGGGTTTCTTTTGGCAACAATTGGTATGACAGGTGTATAAAAAGGATTCTTGGCGTGTAGCAATGAGACTTGACTTCAAAAACATTGGAATCTATATGGTTTACACATCAATCTCTCCATTTTTAATGTGCTCAATCCATTTGCAAATTCAGAAAAAGTCTTCAAGAGTCACTAATGCATGTATTAACCTTTTTCTTCCAAGTACCTGCAAAAACCTAGCACTTGCCTGCAATAAAACATGAGATGATGGAAGAAGAGAGATTATTGGTATTTATTCACCCAAGACTCATGAAAAAGAAACAATCAATTACTTATAAATCAAATCCAAAGAAAAATGAACAAAGCAAAATCCATTTTATACCTGTGGGAGAGCAATGTCCATCTAGACTCACCAACCGTATTTTGATCATGGCTTCTTCGTTCCTTGTCCAATTTGAGTGATTACAAAAAAAAATGAAAGTAAATTCATAGATATATTTCCCATAAAAACATGTTTTTAAAATTCTATGTAATGATGTCCGAAATCACTCAGTAACAGCTTCCATGACAAGGTGTTTTTTCGGATTCTGGACTAGACCAACAATCACGGTTTTCGGCTTAACTCTTTCTTTTGATAATGGATTGACGTGATTCCAATTGAATATAAAATTATATTCATGTAGATATCTCCATTATAATTATGTTTTGAATCCAATAAGAATTTATGGGTCAAATAATCCAATGAACAGTCTAGAAAACCAAGTTTTAGGAATGTTGATTTGTGATAGGCAGTCGGTATTTTGGTCATAAAATTTGCACATGATATTGGAATGGAGTGATTAAAATTGCATTGTAAACTATATTCATAGGGGAATATACCGATGAATTAGGTTTTCAATATATGTCCAATAACGCATCCAAAAATTGGTTATCCCATCTTTCTTCCTAAGCTGCCTACTTGACATGCTGTTAGTATTTTGGCCATAAGTTTTTCATTTAATACCCAATATTAAAAATTAAAATTATTTTAGAAACTATACTGAAAGCGATACTTGGGATGTAAACATGTTTCAAAAATAATTCCATTTGGCCTCTAAAAGAATGGATTGTCTTGACTGTGTTTCAGTAAAAAGTTCAAGCCAAAATATCACAAAAATCCAATAAATTTTATTTGGCTCCAAAAAAGTGACCAGAATAGGCGTGAATATTTTTAGTGATGTAAATTTAAATATAACACACACCCATACAAAAATTTCTAAGAATTGAGCACCTAGATTGACTTACACAGTCTATTGCAGCCACAGCTGCAACTCTTACAAAAAATGACATAATGTTGAAATAAAACATGTGTATTTTTATCGATGTGTTATATATAATTGAAAACCAAATACATGCCATGATGTCCAACACACATGTATCTCAAACTCATAAATTATCACCTACAGTACAGTCATATCTAGGTGTTGCAGCTCACTGTCATATTTGGGTGTTGCAGCTGACTATCACAGTGGGGTGTTGCAGCTCACTGTCATAGCTAGTGTTGCAACTCACTGTCACAGCTGGGTGCTGCAAGTCAATGTCATATATGACAGTCACAAATGGGTGTTGTAGCTAACAAATTCATGTCATAGTTCAAGCTTGAAAGGTTCCATAATCATTAGCTCATTTTCCTATGGATCCTTCATTCACCTTCCTTAATTACTGTAATTTTGTTTTCAGGAAAGTTTTTTTTTTGTAACAAATAGAGACAAATTAAATTTTGAACATTGAAGACAAAAAATGATTTAATCATTTTGCTCAAATAGTCAACAATTCCAAAACATTCTTGAAAACATCTCATACCCATTTCTTATATTTCTACTTTCTAATCATCAAGATCGCAACAAGGTGTAAGAAGAGAGCATACTTATTCAAAAATAAAAACTTTAAAAAAAAGCACGGTTTTATTCTGTTATTCTATGCTACTCTATTCTAGTTGGAAATATAAAAATTGTTCAATCGTATACATATTTCCAATGGAGCCACTTTCGAAGAAGTGACTTAAGCAGCCTCATACTCCCAACAAAAAAATATGACTTTATGAATGCTAGGATATGAGAGATCAAATTCCCTTTAAATGACGCTGCCAAGAATTGGTGAAGCATGGAATGATGTTGCATATCAATGACAGATTGAAACCAATCTTCAATATAGTCTTTGTTCCATTGATTTCTCATGGATGTGACACTATGAAGCTCCTTAGTAAACTGATCTTCCTCAATGCATAAGAGCTTTGGATCTAATGATGTAAATGATGGTTCAATTTTTTGTTCCAAAGTCTATTCTTCAACAAATATTATGTATGTCTTGTTGATCTTGTCTACTTGCTTATAAGGACTAGAAGAAACTCTATCTGCAAATCTTGGATTTATAACATGTTCAGGTCTCATATGGATTTGCTGTAATAACGCACAATCATTTTTCAGCGGTGTAGTTGAGGTACAAAAAGAGGGAGATGTAGGAACATTTTGTAGTTCAGCACTATAAGCCTACTATATTTCTTTATTATGGTTAGGGTGGAGAGTGGATTGGACAGGAAATTGTGTTGGATACCAAGGAGTTTGATGAAAAAATAGATGTGGCTAATGTAGAGGATTAATTTGTGAGGTTGATATGGAAGGACCCAGTTGTGTTGCAGCATGAGGGAGTGTGGCCATATGATCATAATATATGCCATTTAAACCTTGTGGATAAGGTAGGTAAGAGTTAGATTAAGGCTGCAACAGCTGCCATGGTGGAAGAGTATTCAATGATTGAGTATGAGAGTAAGGAAATGGAGGGATAGAATTTTGAACCATACATGCAGGCCATGGTTGCCATGACTAATGCAATGAGTTTGTTCCAACTCCCAGATCTCTTTGATATGTTTCTTTCATCCTTAGTGAGGGACAATGATCTATGGAATGATTCAAGTCACATCTGCCAAAAATTGTGGGACTATCCATAGGATAATACATTACAAGATGTTTCTTCTGACATTGAGGGAAAACCTTAGAATTCCTCATGCTTTTCCTTAACCTGGAAAACAACCAATTCTGAATTTAGTGAATCATTGATATCACCATTAGAATTTTCAAATAAATTATTGATTTCCGACATAAAACTCTTGTTTTTGCAGCAGATTTCAAAAATAGAGATAAAAGTTCCTTAGAATTCTTACCGGTCTTGAAGTTTCCTCTTGAATACCTTCTACATAACTCACAAATATCATCATATGCTAACTCGAATACGTTACATGTTCCCAACACATTTAATATTTCTAAATACTCAGCTTGGATTCCCTTGAGTAGAAGTGTTTTTAAGGTCTCCTTCCCCGGTTTCCTTTCTTTGGATATTTGGACGTTATATTGAAAGCATCCTATGTATTCCTCCAGACTCTCTTCTTCTCCTTGTGTCATTTTGAATATGTCTTCATTGACCCTGCAATAATCTTGGTACCTTTTCAAGAATACATGTTCCATGTCTTCCCAAGTTTGTATACAATTCCCACTGAGGCTCATCAACCATTGGAGGGATGTTCCTTTTAGATTAAGGGGAAATACATTCAACTTTCGGTCAGTAGCACAATAACCATATTCTCTACAAAGTACTTCGAATTGAAATAAAAATACATCAGGGTCTTCATTTTCCAAACCGTGAAAATTTGGTAGAACATGTGGGGGGATGCTTTTTGTTGGCACCACTCTTCCTGAATCTTTGATGGGAAATTTGAAGGTAACAAATTCTCCATCTTTCTCACTTTCCATCTCTTCATTAGATTCTTCATGTGCTATCTTGACGCTCCTCCTTAGAGTGTTCCTGTCAACTTGTTACTAGAATGGGTGGTGCTTACAACAGCACTAAGATGAATGATAAGACTTATGCTCCAAAGATTGAAAATAAAATAAAACTAAATGCAAATACAGAAAAATCACACTCAAAGTAAATTCAATAAACTCAAATGTAATCATGCAACCTAAATGCCCTACTTTAACAATGCATCTAAAAAACAATGTCAGATGTACTTTTGCACGATTGATAACTTCCCTGACAATGGAGCCAAAATGTTGGGCCCACTATATGCCAGTTAATTAAAACTTAGCATGCAGAGTGATAAAAATAAATTATCAACCTGAGGAAGTATTTTATTTCAAAGCTATCATGCAAGATCTATGCAAGCACAATTTTTACTTGACACTGTTATCTATTGGTATGCAATCAAAACTCTTTGTAAACTAGATCACAACTTCTTGAAAAGAAAACAAAGCCTAATCCTATTCGTAAAACCCAAACTGTAAATCTAATCACACTTCAACAAAATCAATTCTTATGAAACAAGATCTAATTGCATACATCTAAAAGAAGTGCTATGTTGGCCAATGATCTATCAAATGAATTAACAACAAAACGACTATGACAAATCTAATGAATGAAAGCATACAACTATGATAAGCTTAATGAATGAAAGCATGAACGAAATTATAAGAAAATATAAACAATAACAAACCTACAATCAACACTACCAGAGTCTGCTTAGGGAAGAGGGCCCTTCCTCCAATGAGCAGAGCTGGATCTCCACAATGAATGTCTACAACTCCATAATTAAGAAACTGCTAGCATGCATTATCATAATGAATGATTACAATAGATATGGATCAAATCCTACATCACAACATTGTTTTCTCTTCTCCCCTTCTCAATAAGATTAATTACATATTTAGAAATAAAATTATTTCATGGAAATGAGGAACTAAACCCCCAACTTATGATCTGTAATAGATGAAACACGGCTGTAACTGCTAACAACATTGGAACCGGCTACAACAGTAAATCTGAAAAATACCCTCTCGAAGAACCACCTGTTTATTGTAGACCGTGGCTTTGTTTGGCAATTTCCTCTAAAGTTAGGAAAATAGGGCTGTTACACACAAAACCCATGTCTTCAATTTTTTTTAATCATTTCCATCTAGCCAAAAATTGAGATGAGAATCAAGGTGTTTTTATTTGGAATGCATTTTCGGTTAAGGCTGTACCAGCTAGCTATGAGCATCCTGTACGTGACAAATCACTCCACAAACCATCATTAGTCAAATTATGCATAAGAGTCTTAAATTCATCAAAGATAAAGGAAAATAATCATTATTAACCACTTAAAACATCAATGGAAGTAGTATGTTGTTTTACATACAGTTACAACAAATGGATGGAAAATGGAATGATAAATGGGCGATAACGCACTACTACATTTCGACCAAAAATCTGACGACCGTCATGTCGGATTTTCGACACTTCCCTATTGCATGTACGACACTTTGATTTTTTTTTAAGCATCGGAAACTTGTCGTCGGTTCTCCGACACCTAAGTAACCGTCGGTTAAGTGACACCTAAGTAACCGTCGGTTAAATGTAAAGCATCGGTTAAGTGACAGCTTTTCTTCGACGATAGTGAAAGTTTTTTAAGAAAATAACCTTCATTCCGTCGGTTAAGCGACAACACGGCCATCGGATAAGCGATGGATATTAAGAAGAAGCATCGAAAAAGCGACATCTACAAGCGTCGGATAAGCAATGGATATTAAAATAAGCATCGGAAGAGCGACAGAAAAAACCGTTGGATAAGCAACGGATATTAAGAATAAGCGTCAGAAAAGCGACACCTGGAACCGTCGCTTAAGCGACGCTTGTGACTATTTTTTTTTTTTAAATACAAAAGCATGTGCACAGACACCTGGAACCGTCGCTTAAGCTGATGGTATTTTCATTTTATTTGTTGCACAGACAATCTTGTGGTATATCAATTAGAAGAACAAGTATCTCTCCTTTCTATTTAGATGTTAGAATATAATGCTTCTCTGTCTCAAAGACAGAGAGAAAGGAGAACTGTACACAACCAAGCATTCGTTTCTGAAGAAAGTCATTTTCATAAGGCCCAGGACACAGTTTATGGGTATTCCTGTGATAAGGATGGTGTAACTGAGCTATGTAAGGGAAGAAAAGAACATGAAATTATTATTCTTTCTGAGCATAATAATTAGGAATTGAGCATTAGCATGATCTCAATAGACAATGCCATCAGCGACTCGAGGAAATTAGGAATTGGCCAATTCATCAGAAGACCAATGTAAAAGAAGGCACCAAACAGCCAAACATTTCCAATGAATATGTTTCTTTGTAAACAAAGTCTCATTTTTAGAACTGTTGCAGATGGAATTGCAATATAGTAAAAGCTGGAAGATGAGACGTAGTTAATAAAGGCTAAAAACAGCCAGGAATAGAACTCCACACTGTCCTCAACATTGTGAAAAACATGTTTGTTCAAGATGAAATTTATGCAGCATAATCTGGCCCTGATCAATTGACATCTATTACGGTTAGTCGAAGAAGAATGAAAGCTCAAAGAGAAAATCAAGAAAAACTAGGACAAATGGAGAATAAGAAATGCATCATTTGAGAATGCACCATCCAAAAAAAACCAGCAGTCTGATGTTGGTCATATGTACTAGCTAACATGTCATCCAAATGTTGTGTTATATTATATCTATATTGCACCGAGTTTTGGAGGGCGGATTAGGATGAAACAGGAACAATTATATCTCCTATAAATAACCATCTATATATATATATATAATCATCTTAACCTTGTTGCTCCTATAAATAACCATATATATATATATATCTTAACCTTTTATTTGTAAGGATCCTATAAAGAGACAGGCTTCCAATTGGCAAAAGTTGGATGAGCAGAGCTAGACTCTAAGATTTGTGACTGCTACAGTTGTAATACTCTTATAAATCTAACCATTTCTCTTATGCATTAAATTCTGAAAATCTGCATAAATGTTGTATCTGAACCCAAGAATGTAATCCTGTCTTTGCAAGAGAGTAATATAGTGTCGGGAATTTCTACATTTTTTTGGTAAATCTGATACTGGCCAAGATTCAAGGTTTCTAAAACCCTGGTGTGAGCATCCAGTCAAAATATTGATGCTGTATATATTTTTGTCTTTTGAGGCTAAGTTAATTCTAATTCTATCCATTTTCCCTCTTGGTTATTACAGCCAACAAAAACCAAACCTTAAGAAAGCATCCCCGTTCCTAATTTTGAAGCATCAAGGACACCAACAGAATGTTCCCCATAAAACCCTCTAAACGTCTCCCTCTGAGACAAAGTTACAGATGCTGACATTGCACAGGGCCAGGTCAAGAATACATATTTTCACATTACAATTCACTAAACTAACATAATCCCCATCTTACAAACTTAAAATCCTGGACTAATATATAATTGCAGAACCCAAAAAATGTAACTTTGTAAGATTGTATGATGTATTTTCTCATGTGCATCGATAAAATATAAGATGCATTTTTTTAATTTTTAAAAAATAACAGATGATAGTTCCTCTGCTACCCATGTGAAAGTAAATGGCATAGACACAAGATATTTGTTTTCCTATCAAACATTAAAATAAGACTGGATATAGCATGCAACAAATGTTCATTTTTTTTTAAAATTGTAACATAAGAACCAATGGAGGAATTTCACTCAATAAGAAGGACCATAACAAATAACAGTAACTGTGGAATAGGCGATCACTGAACTTCAGTTAATATAGCTCTAGTCAAGAAAATTGAAATATGTCAGTCAAAAAATTTGCCCAGTTGAGCCATGAGAGAAAGCTGCAATATGGTACATTGAGGCAAAATCAAGACATAGCCTATGATCCCTATCATCACCCCAGCCCCCCCAACCTTTAAAACCAGCCTGATAACCTCCTTGATGCTCATACCTGTACACCTCCCATTCAGGCTTTATATTGAGAAATTTATCAGTTTCTTCAATTTCAGGAGTTTCCTGACCATTGTCAAAACATGGAATGCCCTTGTTAGTACCCTGATGCAAGCCACATTTTGCAAAGTGAGCTGCACTTCTCCTAGGCCCTCTCAAAGAGTAAACTGGAGTGCCAAATGAAGGATACACCACCGCCCACATGGTTATATCCCGGTTGTAATCATCAAAAGCACAAAATTCTCTTGCTTTAGAATGGATTTTTCTCCAAACTGTTCTATTGAATGCATACCCAATGTTTCCCATTTTCTCGGCAATTAAATTTTCTGACTCTTCCCCTTATACTTCACATCAGAAGGAGCCAAATTTGTAGCATAGCACTCAACACACTTCTGTCACTTCAATGCAGATAAAAGTTGAATATTTCTATAAGCATAGGGGAAAATAAAATGGTCTTCTTCTATGAAAAGTATATGTCCAGTATGTCGTTTGGTTTCCTCGATCCCATCCCAAATCCAATTCATCATCCACCACCAATGGTGCTTTAGCGACACTATTCTCGGAGATCTATGGTTTCCATACTGATCGGCATTTCCTTTACACCTTTTAATCAAGGTATCATCCTTATCCTCGCAATCTCCAGGTGACATGCTAGGAAATGAATCAACAAACAAGTGAGGGGAATAGAGGGAAAAAATCTGCTTTACCTCGCAAAACCTTATTCCTTCCACTATCTCATTCATTTCTTCAAAATACCCATCATGGCTTACAATCAGTAAAGTCTCATCGATTCCCTACACTCTGGAAAGGCTATCTACAACTAACTACAAATACTGTGGCCAATTGTGCACATACAGAACAATCTTTATATGATTTTTAGCCAACTTTGGATGAAGATCTATGTTAAGAGGTGGCAAAGTGTTTCTTCTTTGAAGCTCTCTAGATAAACTATTTTGTGGGAGAAAGTAGAGTTCCTTATTGAAAGTAAGGGATTTGTGTTAATAATTAAATTCTTGATCATCCTCCTCTTCTTCTGGGGTGCCCATAAGGGTTGTACTTTGTTCCCTGGAGTCTCTACGGGCAGCCTGGGAAAACCCATTTGGTGTAAGAAAAAGGAGAAGCAAACCCAATAACCCAAATCCAATAAAAAAATCCAGGGTAACGAAACGCTTTGATGCAAAGTTATTGCTGCGGTTTCTGTTGTGTGCAACCATAGTTATCTATATTGTAACACTCATTATATCATCTATCATCTATTGTAAGGAAAAACACATGGGTGATGAGTGCTACCCACCTCGAATTTTTATTTGCTTGCCTTGGAGAATACTAGAAACCAATTGTACCAGTGTAATACTCGTGGTCAAATCACCGAATTTCTAGCATAATTTCTGAGGCACTTTTCATCTCAAACCTCTGCCAATTGTCTAGTAATCCATCCCTCAATGATCATGTATGCCTGTGCACAACCAGGTATGCCTGCCCGCTATAACACTAGGAGGAAATCCACAACTCCTGTCTTCAAGAAAACCGCCTCTCTCAATTAAAAACCAGCCCATTATACCTTTTTATATGCTAATTCATAGATATTAGCAACCTCCTAATACAAAGTTATTGATTCTAACTGAATTTGTGCATAAAATTAACGTCTTTGGAATTCTATGAAGATGGTGTTGTTCCCCGAGATATTCCCCTTGAAGGGAAAACTATCCCAGGGCATCCACAGTACACTTTAGGTCCCACTCTGGCTCTTAATCCAATGGGTTTCAATCAAGACTTTGAAAGCAAGTATGCACTGTCACCTCAGCAGTAGCGCTGTTGTCTATTAGTTTTAAAGTCGAAGCACACATACTCAACTTTTGCAATTGAGCTCAAAAATGAAAAAATATGATGGTTGAAAAGTGATATGAAAATAAACCTGTCAAGCAAAAAAGAGGGAAAACCAGATCCCAGATGGAAATGGACAAAAATAATTCCCATTTGGGTTGGATTAGTATTAGTTCAATCATTCAAAGGTACACCTCTTTGTGATGGTATGTGCCCAAAATGGGCACATATGGGCAACTTTAAAACTCTCAACATGAAAGAACAAAAACCCTATGAAAGAACAAAGCATTGGTAAAAATTGCTATAAACCCTATGTCTTTGGAGATCTGTTTTCAGAGGCTAGCAGGAAAGTAGTCATCTCTGATGGACATGAACAGCCCAGATCTCTGATGGAGAGATCTCTGATGGAGAGTGTCTGAAATTGCAGAGGAAACAGTCAGCATTTATTGGTGAGTTGTGAGAGCCTTGTAGTGGTTACTTGTTGAGGAAGGGCATAATCTCAGTAGTCTTCTCATTTTTTTTATATACAAGCTGTTACAGGATTTCATGGACTGAGTTTTGGCCACATAGAGAGATACCCTGCTACCATCATTTCCAGAAATCATGGGTACCATGCTCTCAGTGTTTTGACTGTCATACTGTGTTAATTTATTGGGATGAAGTTTCTTCCCAGCTGGGCATGATCATTGGGTATGAAGACTGTATATTGAGGAGAAATTGTGGTCCTGTGAACCAAAAAGAAGTTCTTCCCTACAAGAATGCCAGTATTTCAGAGCTGGAATGTATTCATGCTAATGGGAGGGAATAGGAGTGACCACTACAAGGGAGTGAAGGCTAGTGTTCACACTAATGAAAAAAATATTTCCGACAGCGTTTACTAAATCTTCTTTTTCCAGTGGCATTAGTTATGTCTGCAGTCTTATGAATAATTTCTTATTGTTTTGGATAGACATTGTGAAGAGTATTTGAAGCTGGCATTATTAGCTAAGAGGAATGTTGTTTTAGATCCAAGGATTTTTAAAAATCATAATGCAATCTTTATAGCTTTATAGCTTTCATGATGATGAATACATGGCTATAGTACCATTAGCTTATGTGATAGAGCTATTCATTTCAGACCATGTTTTTGATTGCATTCATCCTTTACAAGGTTAAAAGTAATGATGAAACAAGTTCAAGTAACATAGACATTTTCATATCTGTTCTTTTTGGTTTTGGTTGCAACAGATGCCTGTTTGATTTCGGTGTTTGTATCTGGGGATTCTCAATATCTCGCTCTATTGTTTACATCTCCAATTGTTGCAAAAATATAAAAGTACGAAATTTGCAATGCAGGTCAAGAAAAACCTTCTGTGCATGCTTCCAAGCCTGTCAAAGAGAAGATATTTGAAGCAAAAATAACTGATGTGTTTCATTATGGATATACTATTGAATCCCACATTGAAGGGAAGCCTCTGCATGGGTTATTGTTCTCCTATAAACCTGGCTTTGCTCATGCTATTCATGCTTATCTCACCAGGTAAATCTGAAGGAACAGATGGATGCTTTCTAGTTCAAGCATATTATCTTCTCTAGACTTTACCTTAATTTTTATTATAAACATATTAAGCAAGTAATTTATTCACACTTCTGTTTACCTTATCATGGTAATTGCCTTAGATTTTGTCTCAGTTATAACTTTTAAGCATTGTATAAAGAATAAAGTGTTTTAACTTTATTACCATGTCTAGGAAGAAGCTCGCCTCAGAAGCAAGTACTATGAAGTCGAGTGAAACACGAAAGCCTAAATTAAAGATAGCTCGTGCAATTAAGCAATCTGTGAAGAGAGCAGAAGATGGGAAATCTAACTCTTTTATGGATGTAGAATCTCCAGCACAAGGGACTGCTGCAGAGCCACTTGCTTTGCCATTAAATCAACCTGTAGCCTCAGCAGATGTGTATCGTCACTACATGGTTGCTTTTCAAGCCCATCTTTGCCCTTTCTCATTGGTGTTAAGATTCTTGCTTTATAGCCATCAGATTTCAAATATTTAGTTGTGTTTTTGGTCCATTTTAAATTCTTATTTTAGATTGAGTAAGAAAAAAAGGAAAGAAACTGTATTAATTGCATAAAATTTTCAAATTAGGTCAATAGGACCCAAACGTATATCAATCTACTATGTCGGTGTGGAAATGCCTAAAAAATATCCTGAAATGGAAAAATAACAAACTAAGAAAATAAAGGGGAAAACCCAAATACGGAAACCCTGGACAAAGAAGTAGAGTGTGATTGTGTAAAAGGAGAGAAAGTGCTCTGGTAACAGAAGGTTGTATTGATCATGGCTACTCTTTATCAGAATCAGAGGAGCGTGTAGTGCTGTCAAGTGTCAACTACCATGAAATCTCAGTTGCTAAGACTGATTGCTTCTAGAGAATGGATAAGGATGTAAGGGCCAAGTTGGACTAGCCTAGGTGGAAGTTGACTAGCCCTCATTGAATCAATTCTAACAAACAAGGTTGATAGATACCTAATTAAAGAGAGAAACACACTAAAAAGAGGTAAACCAAATAGGTAAATCCGAGCCAAAGAGCAGACTCTGATTGTGTACAAGAGAGGAAGTACTCCTGTAACAGATAAGGTTGTATTGCTCAGTTCACTACTACATTTTGACCAAAAATCCGACAGCCGTCATGTCGGATTTTCGACACCTCCCTATCGCATGTACGACACTATGATTTTTTTTTAAGCGTCGGAAACTTGTCGTCGGTTATCCGACACCTAAGTAACCATCGGTTAAGCGACACCTAAGTAACTGTCGGTTGAATGTCAAGCGTCGGTTAAGCGACATAATATCTTCGACGGTAGTCAAATGTTTTTGAGAAAATAACCTCCAGGGCGTCGGTTAAGCGACAGAAGAACCGTCGGATAAGCGACGGCTAGTCAATTTAAAAAAAAAATTAACCTCCATGCTGTCGGTGAAGCGACGGATATAAGCTGTACCGTCGGATAAGCAACATGAGGCTCCATCACTTAAGCGACGGATATAAGCAAAAGGCGTCGGAAAAGAGACATGTATAGCCGTCGATTAAGCGATGGCAGTGAATTTAAAAAAATATATATATATATTTGGATTTGTATTTTATTATTAATATTTGGATTTGTATTCGAGTCTATGTGCACTAACTCATTCCCATCAACCTTCTCTCCTATGATCTCTAACTCAATGATCTTCATAATATAGCTTGTCACAGTTTCATTATTGCTCATGTGGTACCATTGAGCTTATTCTTCAAAATCATCCTACAGGATACGTTCACACTCTGATACAGAATGACCAAGGCATCATACATATCTTTCATCATCTTCTGCTTTGCAATGTGAAGGTCCAACGATTAGGAGGTCCTTCACTGAATCAAAGGACAATTTTCTTCGCTTTGACCACCTTTTTTTATTATGCTCGACCAATTGAACAGGATTGACTAGGGG
Organism: Pseudotsuga menziesii; assembly: GCA_001517045.1. Classification (NCBI taxonomy): domain Eukaryota; kingdom Viridiplantae; phylum Streptophyta; class Pinopsida; order Pinales; family Pinaceae; genus Pseudotsuga; species Pseudotsuga menziesii. Next base: position 313,639 of record LPNX010818036.1, on the reverse strand, counting down.
TGCAAATCGTGTTCTCAATAAAACTCCATTGATCAATTTCCTCTATGAGCATCTGCAGTTTGAATTTCCAAGGAGTAAAGTTGAAAGCACCATCTAATTTGTCACTCTCTGGACCAAGAGATATCATCCTGTAGATTTACGAACAAAAAAACCTCAAACAACAAATCAAGTGAAAAGATTTTAGATCAACAACCTCTCACAGGTGTAGATCACCGCTCTGGTACAGATCACTTCTTTGAGACAAATAAAAACACTCCACTTACTAGAATATCATCGACATCTCACTCTCAAACTTCTCACAGTCCAAGTGCCTATCTCAGAACAACTCTCACACAAAATAGTGTCATACATGCAATGATTCACTGGAAGATTTAAATGCACGACACTGATATCACTCCAGTTTCTAACACATGATTAACAGGTCTGCACTCAACAGAAATAAATCCTACAAAAGAAAGAAACAGATATTTAAACACCTACCAAAACTATTAGATCTGCAACTACAGAATTTAGGATTGACTGTTCAAAAGTGAAGACACAGCATATCATGTGCTTGATTCAAAACAACAACTAACTAGCAGTTGGATCTAAAAAAGATGAGTTCTGGCCAAAAACAACATCCTATAAATGTTAGCAGTAATGAAATTCTTATCATATAACTATTAAACAAGAAATGTTACCACCAACGCTGATATGACACAGCTTCCCATAGAGCTCACTCAACTGAAAGCAAACATTGACTCGCTAACTCTGTTCTACAGCAATGGGCCCTGCTCTCTTTAAAGAGTGAGAAAGAAGAAGGGGTTGCAAAATGGAGACCAAGAATAGCCAAGAGAGATGTGTCCCATTTCTAATCAGTGCTGTCAGAAACTACCTTGCTGCCAGGAGTAGAGTGTAACTGCTCTGATGGTGAATGGAGAACCAAATCGGAGCAAACAGGTAAAACTAACAATAGTGTTATCGTGTGATTAATCTTTCTTGCAATTTCATGCATCTCTTCCAAGTCCATGACCTCATCATATCCTCATCATTGACTATAATAAGCAGACTATTCTACGTTAGTCTATAATAGGCTGTAGATCTACATTTATCTTCAGTCTCCAGTTTTTCAGCACAGTTATACATGGATGGGGATAGTTGAGGACCACAGGAAAAGTGATAAGATCATGTAGCTTATGCCTTTGATTGAATATGAATGGTCCTATTATTTCTGAGCTTATTTGAAATAGATAGTATTTAATAACCATAATTTGATTTTAGCTGAGACCAAACGCTTGGTTCTTCCTATTTGTCACCAAGTTCAAATTAATACTTGTCAGTTTTGAGGTGAAAGTATTTTTACGAATGCTATAGCCACATCTTTCAGTTGATGAAAGAATGTAGGGGGATGGTGTTTCAGATATGTCCTATGAAAAACACTTCCTTGAACATTTTCACAAAGCATGCTTTAACCTGTTACATGAACTTGTTATGAGGCGTGCCTTATCCATCGAACTTGAAGAACACCTAGTAAATCAAGTTCTGAAGGTAGAGGATGGGAGGTTTGCTTATACTGATGATGCTCTTGTTCTTGTAGCTCACATTCTTATTATAAGGACATCCACAGGGTCCAGTTTGGGAGATGACTCCTTAAGAATCAAAACCTGCAAAGGCTACGCTGGTTTTATTGTTGAGAAAGTGAAAGCTACATATTCAGGGTGCTTAAATATCCAAGAAGTTTGTGCAAGTCTTCCATCCCTATTTCATTTGGAAGTTCTTCTCATGGATTTTCATTCTTCAAATGCATTTGAAAAAATCAACATGGTAGAGAATATTTTTTCTACCCTTAGCAATGTAAGTTGTCCTCCAGTGTTATAAATGTGAATGAGGGAGTCACAGAAGAGCATGCAATGGCTGATCTCTTTGAATAGTATCATGGAATCCATCCAACAATGCACAGTGGTCAACCTACACAATCCATACAACTTGTGCAAGTTGAATCAACTTTGTGTTGTAGTTGGACCACCTTGTACTTCCTTTCAAACCATGGGAATCCATTTCCATGGATTTCATCAATTGT
>LPNX010818036.1:287812-311525 GCA_001517045.1 Pseudotsuga menziesii | reverse complement strand
AAACCAACTTTTTTTTAACTAGCTTCCTCATATTATGATGAGATTAGTGTACCCAGATTTAGCATTACAGGGGAACCACTAGCATCATTTAATTCAGTCGCCTTTAGCTCGCAATCCATAAGTGGGGTATCGATTATGCCAAATTCACCCATGAATGACACTATGCTCATTCCTCCATTAATATTAGGATTTTTTATACTACTCAGCACTTACTACTCAGCACTTACTATATATACTGCTCAGCACTTACTATATATATCCAAATAATAAATATATTCTATGTTACTACAAAGTTCAGATTTAACTTCTTCCATTGGTGGTAATATTCACAGTAGTGTGTTAGAAAATGAGAAGAGAAGAATCAAACATGGAGATAACCTCTGGTCAGACTATTCAAGAATAAGAAAGTTGCAGTGAAGAGATGTGTGTGCTATTTTGCAGTGAAGAAAGTTGCAGTGAAGGAAAATAGGCGTGAACGTCATGTTTTATTGGGAACATCATAACAGTATGACAAAGGAACCATTCATAGTGTGGAAGAAAGAAAACTTACACATTTTCTAAAGAACAAAAAAAAAAGTTTCAACCATTTCCAATGAAGGAAGAGGAGCCAAAGAAGGCCTTGTTATTGTAAACATTTTTTTAACACAGTTTGGAAGACTGGAGAATTAGTGGTGCCAAAGAAGGTTGAAAAGAAGCGAACAAGTGAGATGCATGAAGTGGGAAGGCTATTGAGAGAATTCATAAAAACTACCCAAAAAGAGTTGCATGTTAGATTACCACACCAGAGGAGCAATTCACATCATATTGATCTAAATCTAGAATCTAGTTTGCCAAATCAAGCAACATTGTTTGGGTTACATACAAGAGGAAGCAATGAACAGGGAGGTTAAAGAATTGACCACTGAGTGTATAAGCCAATGTGCAATACCATAATTCATCAAATTGAAGAAGGATGTATCATGAAAGATGTGCACAGATTCAAAAGAAAATAACAAGACAACAATCAAGCAAGAGATAACCAAAACAGAACCTGAACTTCCAAAAGTAGATCATGAGAACCAAAAGAATGTAAATCAACATTACAAGAGATTGATGTCCACAAAGGTGACAAAATGTGATGTTGTTGATGTCATGTCCCAATGACGAGTAACAGCCAATGACATGTTAACATCTAACACAGAAAAGTGTTGACAACACAAATTAATCAAATCACAAAGGGCATAAAGAAGAATTATGAGCATGGAAACCAGGTTGGAGGTAGAAGCAGTCAAAATTTCTAACACAACTAATCACACACGACAAATAAGAGACAAGGTTGCGAAGGAAATAACACTATTGTTTAACAATATGATTCATGTTCATCACAATACTAGCATGTACCCATGTTTAGCTCCTCTAAGACGTTCTTGAATACAGCTATCGAGCTAGTAGACTCTTACATCATCAAAATCCATGGAAATATGTGAATGTTCTCCCATGAACCACACATGTGCATTGAGATGAGCCAAAAAGCAATATTAGCCATTAGAGCAGTAAAATGAACTGAAAAGAACCTCAAAATTAGCCATATAAGCCTAAAGTGCCAGCTTCTTAGTCATGTTAAGGATAAATAATAGTGTGTAAAGTTTTTAACACAATGTCAATTGCAATTCGCGGTTTGGGATGTAACTGGCCTGCAGGTCTGGTTCAAGAACTGGTTGGGGGTCTTCAAGTGGTTAACAGGTCTGGATCGACCGGTTCTAATAATTATTTCCCTGGAAATTTTCTAATTTTCTTAATGTTATAAGTTATAACACTTTTTCATCCTGACTGCATTCATTTGTCTTAATCTTTTGCTAAGTATAGGCAATAATATAGTTCAAGTCTTCAAGCTATAGCTTTTTTATTACTGTTTACTTTTGAACAGACATGTCTTAACTTGCTTTATCTCAGTTGTAAAATTGGAAATAATTTTTGACAAAATTTGACATGTTGATGCTTATATAAATATGTATTGAAGTGCTTAGATAGAAATTGCCTCATAATAATAATTTCAAGCTTAAATATCTATTGAAGTGCTTATATAGAAATTGCCTCATGATAATAATTTCAAGCTTAAATATCTATTGAAGTGCTTATATAGAAATTGCCTCATGATAATAATTTCAAGCTCAGTAAAATGTTTTATACAGAATAGTTAACTGTGCAGATATGCCCAATAACATTGAACCCTTTTACTAATTGAATCCTTTTTCATCAATGGCAGCTTGTGGAACTACTAAAAGCATGTGACTACAGAACACTGGCCATTGGATATGGTGGAAATGATGTGAGAATGATTCAGGAGGCACATATAGGGGTAGGCATTAGTGGACGGGAGGGCATGCAGGCTGCAAGGGCTGCAGACTTCAGCATTGGAAGTATGCTTCTTGGAAATGTTGATATTTGGTCTTTATCTTGTTTTCTGTCTCAATTTATTTATAATATTATTTTCCTGCATTTAACAGATCTTTTTTGGGTTGATTTCTTATTTCCATGTTTAGCAGTTAGGTATGCCTATATTTCTCCAGTTCTTATGTATTTTTTGTTTCAGTATAGGTAGTCTTGAACAACAAAATATAAACAAGATCTTTATCCTGTTTATTATACTATCACCGATTTCTTAATACAAACCACCACTTGGAGCTTAACATGAAGACATGATCAGAAACATAAAGACAGTATATGATTCTTATGACATTTTGTGTACTCCAAGTCATCATTACATAATGTTGCTATTGTTCTATATAGAACTACAATATTGCTGGATGCCTAATTTCTTTTCCAACCCTGTTTACAAATTGTTTAATTATGTAAAATTTCCATCCTGTGGCATATGCCATAAACCAGCCTATGGCTTGAAAAATATGGTGCAAAGGGACTGATTACTAGGGAAGCTTATAAGTTCCACTCACTATCACCTCGGTGGACACTTTTCTAACTTAGGTTGGCTCTCATCCAGCACAAGGGAGTGTTCTGCAATAGGATTGCTAAATCTGTCTTTCAAACCCTTGTGACCGCTTCCATATTTAGCAAAACAAAATTTAAGATATGCAGTAGATGTGTGATGGTGAATTTAAGTAGATCAGTACTTTATCCTTAGAGTGTAGATTGCAAACTTATTTATGAGATAGCAAGTTGATTATGAAGGATATTAAACCAGATAACATACATCAAACAGCCATTCTTGCTGGTATCTGGAAATTGCTTTTACAACCAAATATAGATGTTCAGAATGAGTCACCAACACAACTATCAATCATTCAAGTGCATTTATTATATCATATAAGACATAAGCAGGAACAATGAACAACATTCTATTGAATAACCAGCTCTGAATAGATACTTCTGCAGTCTGATATCATAAACAGCTAGGAAGAAGGCCCATAGAGATCTCTTTTAGCACTTTAACAGCTAACATTACCCACTATAACTGTATCATATGATGCCCAGCCAAGAATAAAAATCCTGAAACGAAATGATGATGACTTTGGATGCAAACAAGCCCTGAATATTTCCAGAAACAAGCTTCACACATGCAGATTTATCTTCAGCCCCAAAAACAAGAGTCTAGGGGATTTTTCCACAATGATCTCAGGAGTTGCAATTGAATGTGAGGTCTCTTTTTACAGGATTTCTTTACAACTCTAGAATAAAATAATAATAGAGTGCTCTAGCATACCCTAAAAGAAGGAAGGATGCTCCATTCCTAAGTCGTCATTTCAAGCTTTGAAGGGGTCAACGGTACCTTTTGTCATCTCCCCTGGGCACAAAAGTGATAGGGGCCGAAGCTTGGACCTCTAGACCACCAGTCCTCTCAACACAGAAGACTCCCAAGGCCAAGCCATCTAAACCTGCACTTGTACCTGTATCTGAACCACCCGGACTTGGTTGTTAGTTTATGCTTGTGATTTCTTATTTTAGTATTTTACTAAATAAGATGATACACATGCACACATTTATTAAATATTAATCTTTAAATAGTTAACATACATTTATGTGCATAGTTTCTTATATGCGATGTGATTCATTATGGTTGTGATAAATGAAGACCAAGACAATGGCGATTGAAGTTTTTTTAGAAGTTTCATATGATATATGATTTTCATATAGTTTCTACATAAACATTTTCCATGCCATTATGGTTACAAACCATCTTTGTAGTCATGGAAATGGGAAGAATGATTTCTATAGAGTTTCTACCCATTTTTTTCCATGTGATTATAGTTACAAACCATCTCTGTAGTCATGGAATTGGGAAAAGAAATTAAAACCTGATGTTGATTATGGGATTGGTTCATGGTTACAAAACTCTGATTGGTGAACAACTCAATCATTCTGAAGAGTAAGAGTATGACTTAGAATTTGCAAAAACTCAAAAAACGCTACAAAATTGTTAAAAATACTATCATTTCATTCAGGAAAAACTTGGGAATTTGAAGAGAAAGGCAATGGGAGTTGAGACGACTGCAAATTGCACTATCTCCTATGTGGGAGATTTCAGATTCATGAATTCACTGTATTGTGGATCTTCTTCCTTCCCTTTGAGTGATGGCTTCCACCCTTGGAGATTTGGCCATAGATGATTTAATATGATGTGTCCATATCATTAAAAATGTCTTATACTCCATCTCTCCCCCCAAAAAATCTTTCTTTGATTTGGCATTTAAGCCCTAAATCAATTACCTTAGGACCAAATAATATCCAAACAGAACAAAACATTGACCCCTTTTCCTAAGAACCACTGTTAAATGGAAATTTGATCTCAGGTTTCCACCCTTCTTAAGTGTGTGCATTGCCTCTTTGACCATTTTTTGGATGTGAGGGTTTAGGGTTTGGTTACTTGGTTTTCTTGTTAAATGGACATATATTCTGGAATTGGTCTTATGGCATTTTCATCCACTAGGCTGTGTGTCCTGGAGTATTGAAAAGAGTAAATACCATTTCCCATTAAAATCTACATGGTCAAGTTCTAATTGAGAAGGACAAGGGCTCTACCAGACAAGCAGAGAACATCTGTCCATCCTGGGTGTTATGCCAGCAACCCCCATTATTGATCTTGCACTGTCCTGGCCCAGCAGCATGTAAAATGGTGATTTGGAAAAATATTAGATCATTAAAGCATGTTACACTAGAAATAGTTGTTTATGCTATTACCAGAGACTGGAGTAATTACCTGAGCCGGATTCGCAGCGTCTCCAAAATGCTGTCGCTTTCCTAGCTTAAGGCACGTTAAGGAATCCCTTTGAACATCCTTGATGACATTAATGTTATCTCTCATGGGACCCTCATTAGCACTCTGAAAATTGTCATTCCTTCTGAGTCCCACCCAAGCCAACTACCACCATATTTCTCTGACAGAATGGCTATACTCGGAACCCCCAAGAAAATTACCACCATTTGCAACCCCTTCTACAAGCCAACCCTTCAATAATCCAATGCCTTGGCTTTTCACAGAACCCTTAGCCAAAGGATTCCGATGAATCTTGACATCCAGAGGAAACTGTGCCTTATGATTTCCTGAAAAACTCCAGTCGTTGATGACTTCAGTAAAATTACCAGCAGCCATGAGAAGCTCAGATAGGGGCGAGGACTCATGAACCATGTTCATCCCATGGAATAACTCCTTCCCAATATTATAACCCTCTTCTGAGCAAACCCATTCAGCCATGAGTAATCTTTCATACCTATCCCCGGCCGTACTGTAAAGCCCTGTGCAACCTTCCTAGTCCCAAGGACTCTTTAAATGCCAATCCTGCATCTTAGAGGGCCAGCAATGATCAACCATGAGAATCTGCAATTCTATGGAAAAATCGAGCTTGCCCATTTTACAGAGCCCATCAATCAAAGAAATGTAGATGACAACATCGAGCTCGCAAACTATGGCCACCATCTGAATATTTTCATGTGGGAAAATGATAAGTCCAGTGATGGTCTCACCCAAACCCTACCTCTTTACTGATTAAATTTGATGGAGACCATATAAATCCTTAACCTCCAGCAATAGAAATAGAAGATCTATCCCGCCAAGCTATTGAAAGATAAAGAGAGAACCCCATCGCTCAAGCAATCTCACCACCCACTACTCATCATGCTTCTCCAAAAAGCTATCCCTATCACTACCTTCCATCACAAATGAATGTTTGCAAACTATGGCCACCATCTGAATGTTTTCATGTGATGTTCCTTTATTTTCTTTGAATCTTTGGAATTACCAAAGAAATTTTAATTTGCATGTTAATCCAAGCTAGATCATCTCAAATGGGGTTGTTAATGAGCTCCAATAAATTAAGTTTATTTCAACTAGTCATAAATCTGAAGATAATTGAGGAAAGCCATGACATTGTTTCGAGCGAGGGGGTACCTTTTCATGATGTAAGAGGGATTACAATTGGTGTGTGTGTGGGAGTGTCGATTAATATCTATCTGAGCACAATAGATCCGATCACAAATGCATGTGTGTGCATGTTGAATGACCTAGATTCCCAAGTTGAGGACCTTTAAGGTGTAGTAGGAACTCCTCCAATAGTGGAAGGATTTTTTGAGGCCTCAAAGAAAATTTGGATAGTGTTAGGTCCACTATGATGCTAGGCATGAGGAGTGAATTTTCAAATAGGAACTAACTGTAAAAACAACAAATACAACAACTTTATGAAGAAAATATAAGAAATGCAAAATGATTCAACCATGTTTGTCAAAGGAGCATATATATGGATTTTAATATACATGTTTTCTATTACACATGCCATGTTTCTCATTAAGAGAAATAATGATGCATTCCTATTCAACTTATCATTATTCCTCTCAAAGAAAGTAACTGGTATTTTTAATAGCTCTCTTGTTCTATGGTTATGAACACATTGAAAATGGCTAGTGAAAGTAAGAATGAATCAATGGGTATTGGCTTATGTTTTGTAAGGATTCCCAAACTTTTCAGCAACCAACAATATCTAACTCAAGTAAAAAAACATCCCACAAATGCCTGCACCTAATGAAAATCCTAGTTTTGGAATTCTAATATAACCACCTCAAGTGTGGATAAGCAACTCAACCTTGAGTAGTTAAGTGTCACCTCCACAAAGATCTAGATGGCTTGATGTGGCGATAAAAAAAAATGTGACCTTGACTACGTCCTTAGAGATCACATTCCCGTATTTGTGTTTTATTACACATGTCGTTGTACAAGGATTTGAAAGCTCCCTAAAAATATACTCCCATTAATGTTTCATATCAAAAATATTGAGGGTTATTTTGCGTTCCCTATCCCAACAATCCTAACTTAAACTATAATTTGTTTTGTTTCCAATTAATAGAGGAATTTATGTTGGTTTATGTTTGTTCAATTATTTTAAAAGGTTCACTTTGAATTAATGTGTGATAAGTGATATTTCAAACTTCTATTTTTTTTTCAATCCATTAACATTTATTTTTGGGCGGAAAATGAAGAGCATACTTAACAATTGGAAGAGTCTTTAGGTCCCATAGCGTGTGACAAATGAGTGTGAATGAAATTTTTTTGAAGTGAATATTTGCAAATAACTTATAAAAAAATAAACCAACCAAATATTAATATTTGGATTCAATCTAATCCTTCCTTAAAAGGTGGTTTAATTGTCTATAAATGCATGATCAAGTCTTTCCTACTCTTAGAAAATTGGATTGCTTGGAGAATCGACAATGAGAATCTTGTTCGGATTGGGATTTATCTTGTAGGTAGGTTGTGAAGGTAACTTCAAGCTAACCAAAGATTTATCGAGATTCCTAAGACACTAGGGGTCTTTCAATCTCAACGACGTAGCCATTATGGGGTTGATCGCATGAGATATATTTGAATATTCCTATCAACATGGTTATTGAATGGAATGATTATATCCACCAACTAGCACACAATGTTGTTCATATCACAATGTGGACCAAAAATTATGATATGGGTCAACTTACTTCCAAACCTCGATATGTTGTGATCTTTCCTATGCTTCAAGAATAAGACCAACATTAGTAGTGGCAAACACAATCCTTTGTATCAATCAATAGAGATTTATCAAACCCAAAATTGAAGTAGGAATAGGAACAATTTATGTGCCATCGCTTAAGCGACGCTTATCCCCACCATTTTAAAAAAAAAATTATCTTTCTAATTTTTGGTACGGTTAAAAGAAAAAATCCACGCGCCGTCGGAAAAAACCGTCGGATTTTGGATCGAAATGTAGTAGTGGTTGGTAGAAGCATTGAAAATAATGTAATCCTACATTGCATCAGAATTAGTTGAGCATGTAGTGGTATCTAGTATCAAGTATCAACCACCACCAAGTATCCTAATGGAAGTCTGAAATAAACTAAGAAAATAAAGGGGTTAACCCAAATAGGTAAGCCCTAGACAATGAAGCAGAGTCTGATTGTGTGAAAGGAGAAGAATTACTCCTATAACAGAGAAGGTTGTATTGATCATGGGAAGAAGCGATGAAAATAATTTAATCCTACTCTGAATCAAAATCAGAGGAGCGTGTAGTGCTGTCAGCCACCATGAGAATCAGAGTGCATTTTTCTCCAGATTGGCATTCTTCTATTTACAAAGAAGCCTGTCACCAACTTAATGAAGAACGTGTTTTTTTGGGCCCTTTTTACAGTCCTAAGGAGTAAGTATGGGTACTCCTGGTTTTCTTTCAAACCCTAGATGGCAGTCCTAGGCATACTTAAGCCTTCAAAATGCAACCTGCGCCATTATATCAACATTCCTCAGCATTATTTAGTGAAACCTAGGCATGAATGAGAAGTTCTACAATAACCTAGGGAGGTTTTCTTATACTGATGATGCTCTTGTTCTTGTAGCTCGCATTCTTATTATAAGGACATCCACAGGGTCCAGTTTGGGAGATGACTCCTTAAGACTCAAAATATGCAAAGGCTACGCTGTTTTTATTGTTGAGAAAGTGAAAGCTACATATTCAGGGTGCTTAAATATCCAAGAATTTTGTGCAAGTCTTCCATCCCTATTTCATTTGGAAGTTCTTCTCATGGATTTTCATTCTTCAAATGCATTTGAAAAAATCAAAATGGCAGAGAATATTTTTTCTACCCTCAGCAATGTAAGTTGTCCTCCAGTGGAACTTAACAGCACACAATTGGTTTGCTGGTCTTTGCTAACAGCACACAATATTCATACCAATCTAATCAATCAATCCAAAAAGTAGTTTAACAACCAGGTCATCAATTATTTCATCAAGCTGTCTATATCACACTGCAATTTGAAGCATGCAATTTATCAGAGACAAAAAATACTAATAGTCACTAACCTGGTGGTCCAGTCAAAAGAATTCAAGAACAATTAGTGACACAATGGGGGATTTATTACCCTCAAAATTCCTCTAGCCCTGTTTCTCATTTCATTCCTATTTCTCATTTCATTCTCGTTTACCACTCCATTTCTGGTAACACAAGTTCTATATTTCACAGGCTCCCAGGCAAGGCTGAGACCAGTGTCTAAAAGAGGACGCCATTTTAACTTAATGTAGCTTGTTAAGAGATGACACCACCTTAACTTAATGTATGTAACTCGTTAAGAGAGGACACCTTGGAAGTTGGAACTTGTAGCTCATTTCCTGTTCTTAATACAACATTAGCTTCATGTGCATTAATTAATTTATTTTTTGTATATGATAATCTGGGCCCTAGCAATCACTATTTAGAAAACTTCCCAGTTTAATCAATGACTATTATAGTATTATACCATACTAATCATTATACAGTCACCTATATTGTGTTAGTAGGACTGCATTTCCTTTTAGTATTTTACATATGTTTGGATGTGTTTTTGTAAATGTGGTTAGTGGGCACTTATGCATCTAAACGTTAATTAACAAACCCTTTTTTTTCTTCCTTTATTCTCTTTTTCGTGTTTCAGTGGCTTAAATTTAAAGCATTATTCTTACTCTTTTTTTGTTCATTTGTGAAGTTTTAGGTTTCCAGCAAAGTAGGAAGAAGCTGATAATGATGGAACTTCCAAGTATTTTTCTTCCAGAGGATTGGTCCTTCACTTTTTTTGAGGGCATAAATAGGTATCCCGACTCCATGTTTAGGGACAGGACATTTGTTGAGCTAGGGTGTGGTAATGGTTGGATATCCATTGCTCTAGCTGAAAAGTGTTCTCCCCTCAAGGCATGCTTCTATTAACTTTTTAATATTTTATTATACTGCTAATTTGAGTTCCCTGGTGTTGGAGATATACTTTACATTTTTTTTGCATCTCACCATTTTTTAGGCTGGGAACTAATCAGAGACATGATTTATATGAAAGTATGGAAGCTTGTAAACCACATAATGCCTTTGTTTCTTCACAATTTAATGCCACGCTTTTGTTCACTTCAAATATGGATATTATCATATATTCATATGCTGTTTCAATATAGTTCAATGGTTATCAAAAATTCCTCGACATAATTTTTCATGGGTTGTAATTATTATCTGGTTTCTCATTTGCTTTGCTACAGGTTTATGGTCTTGATATAAATCCCAGAGCCATAAAGGTTGCCAAGATAAACTTATATCTTAATTCCTTAGAGGGGAATGGATTTCCAATTTATGACGACGAGGGGAAGACTTTGCTTGAAAGAGTAGAGTTCCATGAGTCAGATTTGCTATCATACTGCAGAGAACAGAATATCATACTAGATCGTATCATAGCTTGTATTCCTCAGGTATCTGGTTAGCCTTTCAGCATTGTATTTGACTTTGGATGTTTTGACTAATTTAAAGGTGAAAATTTGAACCTTTATGGAGAAAAGGTTGGATCATTATCAGTTTTGGAGCTGGTCAAATGAATTCGATGTCTCTTACTGATAAGTGATAACTCAGAATAGCTCAGAATTTTCTTTCTCCATGGCAACTATGCAAGCAAGCCTTTCATAAACCTGTTACAGTTTTAACAATTCCACTAATCACCCATGGTCAAGAACAGGTTACAATGACCAGAATTCTTTTAAAGGATCTGATTCTCACCTTAGAGAGATCGAAATCAGTGGTTTTGATACCTTCATCAGAAACTGGAAACTTGCCTGCTCAGTACTAACATCCTTTCCATGACGGGTAGTAATTATCCAAGCAAAATTTCATGGATAGCAAAGTTTCTATCAAAATCATCAGATGTGCTAAATTATAGCATACCCATAAAGTCTAAAACAAGCAAACAAACAAGGGATCAAACATACCTGTAATATCATTCTCTCTTTGTCATTTTCCACGTCAAGGTGGTTATCCCATCTTGACAGACCCAAATTTGATGTGTCGTACCTATACCAAGCATTTAATCATATGAAACTCTTAAGTTGTCTCAATATAGAAAATAACACTCTTTCCCATGAAGTCCTAATTTCCTAGTTTAAACCAGAATCAAATACAAATGCATACATCATAACAAGCTTTCCCACATTGATTATGACTGCTCTTGTACAATGCACAGATGGTAGTAATCATAGTGCTGATCTAGAATTTTGTAGTGCATTTCAAGAACAGTAAGGCAATTAGGGTGGCTTGTCAAAATATAGGCTTCCAAATCAAACAATGCAAAAAATGAGGGTATTTATACTATAAGTATAAACAAACCAAATAAAAATGAAACAAGAACAGTTTGTCCTGTTAATGACAAATTTCTTCTGAACATAAGAAATAATTTTTCCTACCAATCACGAGGAATTCCAGCTTCTGCTCTTGCTTCATAGTTAAATGGCCCTTTTAGCTCCACATCAAGCTCCTCTAACAGCTCTATAACAAACATGCAATGTGCAATACTACACCAAAATTATGTATGTCATAAAAGCAAGTAGATGAACAAGGGTAGATCAATGAAAAGGCATGCTTGGGGCATGGCATCTAAAGGATTATGAAGTTCACATTGCAGATGTATATATCGGGGTTCATATTTCCATACAGACCTATAAATTTCTTGTCAAGCATGCAACCCATCTTTCTGCATACTGTCAGAAACCAAGACACACCCACTGCAACATGTGCAATTTCTTCTTCTGCAATGCGTTTGACAATATTGGATGTCCTGTTATCGCCGAGGCCAACCAATTTTTGTGCAATCCTAGGTCCAACATCAAGACCTCTGGCCTCCTAAGACAATTAATATAAAGTTATTGGATACTGGAGAGTTATCATTTGCTCCAAAATAAACAATTGTTTGCTACCAAGCTCAGATGACTGGAATATAACTACGAACTTGGAGGGTTGTAAAGGGTAACCTAAAATAATAACAGTTAATATAAAAATCTTGAACTTAAACTTCATTCTAAATGAAAGAATGAGATCATTTGCCACACATGACCTGGAAACTCCTAGGATAGGGCCGTCATCACGTAATGGCTCCCCAAGCTGAGCTTCCACGGGAGCAATAGCCTGGAGGAGTGCTGTGGGATGCAGATGCAGGTTTTGCACTTGTGACTTCTTTTTCCATCCTCCTCCTCCCTCGGAATTAGGTTTCAAAGTCGGTCGTTTCCTGGCATCATAATCGTAATAGAAATTAGTTTTTGTGGATGTTGGCATGAGAGAGGCACAATGTGCTGGTGCACGTGGAGGTGCAGGTTTAGCTTTCTCTTTCTTGGGTTGTTTCTCCTTATATTTTCCCTTCTCCTTCTCCTTCTTATCCTTGAGTCTCCTGTGGCATGATCGCATACATACAAAATCAAAAGAAGAAGAACAGAATTCAGTGAGAAAATGGATGGTTCCCGCGTGCCCTATGTGAGTTTTGGGTTTTTTTTTAACTAACGCGCCATTGGTTAAGCGACGGTTCCACGCCCTATGTGTCCTTTTGGATTTCCTTTGGTTGTTTGAACGACCTTTTTGACCAAAGCGCCGTCCGTTAAGTGATGGTTATGACAATGTCCATCGCTTAACCAACGTGTGTGGCCACATTTACAAAAAAAAATTATCTTTGTGATTTTTGGTAAGTTTAAAAGAAAAAATCCACGCGCCGTCGGAAGTAACCGTCGGATTTGGGATCGAAATGTAGTAGTGATGGGAAGAAAATCGATGAAATATATGTCGATAAGTGATGGAAAAATGGAAAATTTGAGTGCCCAACAACAACCTTGTCTTATTTACTAAAATGAGGAGGATAATTGACCTCTGCTTCTAAATGGGAGGAGTGGATGAATTTTCTTGATGACTCAACGGGAAAGGTAAAGAAGACTCCTACGGCTTGGGCCTACTTAGTTCTTATGAACTAATTCATGATGTATCTGTGGTTTTCCAGGTGTTAAATTGTTGATCCTATGTGACATGTGCGTACTAAATAAGGGACAAGACCTTGCTCACCAATTTTCTAAACCCTAAACACTAAGGGTTTAAGGGATTGGTGTAAAACACAAACAAAATAAACAACACATAAACTGTAGGGGAGGGGTAAAAATCAAATACATAGTGGAAGGTAGTTTTCACATAAAATGGGAGCCATGTGATGGCGATGTGGCTCCCTCCACGTTGTCACAAAATTCAACCCAAAACTAGGGTTTAAAAAATTAATCTTTTCATAGTTATTTTGTTGATGGGAAAGAGCTCTGTGGTTGTGGATTTCGCTGGAAGAGGCAGAGCATGGAAACAAAATCAGTGGGTTTTTGAAATTATTGCCAAGGTATGTGCTTATTCTATGCGGTTATAAATATTACTCTATTTG
The DNA here is from genome assembly GCA_001517045.1 of Pseudotsuga menziesii. Taxonomy (NCBI): domain Eukaryota; kingdom Viridiplantae; phylum Streptophyta; class Pinopsida; order Pinales; family Pinaceae; genus Pseudotsuga; species Pseudotsuga menziesii. Next base: position 297,838 of record LPNX010818036.1, on the reverse strand, counting down.
TTTTATTATTTTTGGTTGGAAATGCTCTGATGTATTTCTGGTTTCTTTTGTGGAAGGTTCAACTTGGAGTGGGTTGCGACTATGGGGAAAGGGAACCATTCAACCAAAACATGGGAAGCCTAAATGCCAAGGTCCTAGCCTATGATTGATCGTTAAGTGGTTAGAGTGGTTATTGGAATTTTTTGTCTACATTTTCAATGGCTTCCCATTTGTAAATGCCAGAGTTTCGAAATGAAGTGATGCTCAGACCAATCTTGCGGTTTTAGATTTTTTATGACTAGACTTTTTAGGAAATTGTTGAGAATGTAATCTTAATAGTTATTGTGGTGATTTTTCTATTTAAATAAGAAGCTGTATTTGGATTTTCATGGTTGAATGTTGTTCTATGTTCTTGTTCTCTACGTTGATTAAACTTTAGGAAAATTGTGGTATAGTGAGAGCTTCAGAAATCTTGTAATGGTGAGAAATATATCTCGTTATGTAATCCTTGTATTTGGTTTTGAACATTGTTAACTGGTAGAAGAGTTTGTAATTCCTTACTGTGTTTAAACACTCTGTATCTGATTTAAGAATGAAATCATGGTCTCTGTAATTGGTTTTAAACTCTGCATTTTTGAATTTGTATTCCTAGTGTGTTTAAGAGGAATGTCTCGCAAAATGTAGTTTTATTACTTAGATTTAATTTGGGAAAACGTTGCGGGGAACACTATATTTATAAAGGAGGGTGTTAGAGTTAATAGTGCCATTGCCAACAATGCCATTATGATAATACTATTGTAATTATTATTTGGGTGTGAATATTTTCGGTCTATGCTCACGCAGTATGTTTTAGGAAATTTTAATTTGATTTAGTTCGAAATGTAGAATCCTAACCGTTAACTTATATTTGTTGTTTGAAATATGATGGTTTCACTTTTATATAGAAGAAAAGGGAAACATTCATAATGTGGCTTGATATGTTTATATGACAATGCTGAAAGAATGGCCCTTCTTTCTACGGGGGGTTGGAAACACAACCCTAGGGGTTTCAAAGGTTGATTGATTGGTTTCATTATTTTAGTTTGAAATGAAGAGTAGGCTTCAGAGTCAAGGATTTATGGAATTTGAATAATGTTGGGTTATTATGGTTGATTTATGGCTTCAGCCAACACTTATGGGATTTCATGATTAATGGATTATTGCTAGTTTTAAATATTGTTTTTAAATGGATTATCATATTCCAGCCAATACTCAATAGGTTTTGTTGGTTGGTCGATATTGTGATACCTTGGAACTCTTGTCAGGATGACTGTATATTCTATTTAAATTTTTAAGAGTTTAAATAGGCTTCCAATCAACATTCTTTCATAGCATTTGGAGTTAAATTTATAGTTATGGAAACGTTTGCTAAATGTGGACATGGATTTCCAAGGGATTCGATGTGTGGTTCAGTACTCTTGTTTTATTGTTGAGCTATAAAATGTTGAATTAATGGATATTTTATTTATTTGGTTAAGTTGGTAAAGACCTGCATTTTCTTAAAATGTAAAGCATTACTCCCATGCAATTCTTTGCGTACTGTTTTAGGCACTATGTTATAATTCAGAACACACTCGTAACATGGATATGGAAAATCCATTATGTTTTTACCTAAGGATTAGTACTCTATCTTATTATTAGTTTCAATCATTTATTTAAGTGATGGTTATTATTTGGTTATAATGGTAAACCTTTGTGGGTTCTTTGTATTTTTATGCTAAGTGTTTTATTTGTAAAATTAGGTTTAAACTTGCGTCAATATTTGTTGCAGTGCTGAGTTTAATCATCTAGTTTTAGTAATAGAGCTCTAGCAGTAGATTTGCTTGGCTGGAGTGAATGCTTTTTTTGAAAAATATCTTTGCCCTATCTTGATAACATGCTTTAATAGACAATTTATATTGTTGTTGGGATATAGGGTTTCTATGTGTGGATTCAATATTGTTTACTATGTTTTGGGAAATGTTTGATCATGATTTTTTTAGAAGAACTAAATGTTAAATCTAGTCTAAACCCTAATGTAGTATAGAATCTTTCAAACTAATTTAACACAATCCTTATAATGATTTTAACTTAGATTATACCCTACCAATAAAACATTTAAAATCATTTAGTTACGTAGATGAAGGATGATGCTTAGCATACAATTTTTCATAGACTTTACTTATTAATCATCTATTACTAACCATGCATCATATAGCATAATTATTTATTTTGATGCTTCAATTAGTTTATGTTATTTATTTTAACAAGGAATCAAGTAGGGATTTGGTCGGTGAACTAGGATAGGTAGCTCTAGATCTTCCTTGCACGTTGGATTACCTCATATTCATGGCAGTATATTCTAGTCCTTGATGAGAAGTAGATTGAAATTTCAATTAATAAACTTAAATAAGTATGATGAGGGTTGGTGCTATTTAGAGTATTTCCAACTCAAAACCCTTAATTATAGTAACCCCTAGTGCTATTCAGAGCCCACATTCAATTCTGTCAAACGACTATTACACGAGCAATTTTGGAGCCTCTTGCTCAAAACTAATACTAGTATGCACTTGTACAATACACCTAGGGATACAATGGAAAAATATCTGATTCTCTAGAGATTATGCTCAACATCAAGTTGCAGTGCTCCAAATGTTTTTCCCAACACTTCCATTCTTTACTTGTTAGGGTTACCTATGTTCTCCAAAGCTTATGCTCAACACATAGTCTCATAACCCATGTGCTCTAGAGCTTATGTGCAACACAATATATCATAACCCATGTGCTCTAGGGCTTACTCCCAACACCTCATAGAAATAAATTATGCACTCAATCTTATGCACAATACATCACAAAATAATAATCTCAGTATATATTATAGATTTTTTCCAATCACATAATAATAAATCCAATACATCAAGGCCCTTGCCTAGTACAAGAACAATAGTCCTTGTCCATCACGGCCTATTCCAAACATATATAATCATATACAAGAGATTAAAACATGTGCATTGGAGATTAGGCCTAATATATCTATAGAATCAATCATAACTCAAGTGCAGTGGGGTATACACCCAATATATAGATCATTCCCAATATAGTCAATGTCAAAATTTAGGATATTACATCCATCCCCGCTTAGAACAACGTTGCCCCAATGTTCTAGGTACTAGAAATGAAATCATGAACCAATCTGGGGTAATCCTCTTTCAGGGTGGTTTTGTTCTCCCATGTGGCCTCCTCGACCCCAAAGTGCTTACATTGCACTTTCAGCTGGACAATACTTCGCTTCCTGATATGTACTTTCCTTTTGTCCAAATTGTGAAGGGGATTTTGCATAAACTCCCCTTCATGTTCCACTTGTAGCCAGGACTAATCAAATTACATTTTTAGTATTATAGAAATATTTCTTCAATACATATGTGTGCAAAACATTATGAAACTTTACATGAGTAGTTAAAGGAGAGGGAAATCATATGCTTAGAATGAATCTAAGATGGTAGGTGATGGTACATTATATGTAGGTGTTAGGTGGTACTGAAATTTAACTGTGTCTCTAAGACAGAGAATAAAGATATCCAGACGGTAATGGTAAAATTTGTATCTTGATCCAATATGATTTCCTTGGGTATCTCATGTAATCAACATATCCCTTTTAGGAACATGTCAACAATGTGAACTATTTTATATGTTTACTTTAATGGAATAAGTGTGCCTCTTTGGACAACATAGAAACCATTGAAAAAATGGAATCATTTTGCTTATTTCTCTTTGTTAAATCCATAATGAAATCAATACTGATAACCTCCCATTTCCATTCCAAAATGGGTAACAATTGTAGAAACCCTGAAGGATGTTGGTGCTCTACTTTGATGACTTGACACTCTTGGAAATTTTCCATGAATGATGCTATGTCATCCTTTAACATAGGAAAGAAAAAGTATTTATTTACTATCGATATCATCTTTCGATATCGCGGGTGCCCCAAGTACGAATTTTGATGGAACTCTATTAGAATACTAGACCTGATGTCTCCTCCCTCCGAGAGATATAGTCTCTCTTTGTACCACAATAGTCTAGTCTTGTCTACCGTATATTCTTTTGTTGCCGGAATAACCTATCTTCCTGAATCTTTTTAAGGACCTCAACATAAAAATGGTCCACTCTACTTGTCATTCTAATCCTATCGTGAAAATCCAAATCATTTTGGCTAAAAGTTACCTCATATAACATATGAGATTGTCATTTTAAACCATCAATGATTTTATTTTCCTTTCCCTTTACGTGCTCTAATTGGAAGTCGTACTCGCTAAGGAAGGACAACCATCTGGCTTGCCCAATATTTAAATATGGCCGGTCGAACAAATACTTGAGACTCATGATGTCTATCTTTAGGAGAAACTTATTTCCCATGAGGTAGTTCCTCCACATCTTCAAGGGGTGGACAATGGTCTTGATCTCAAGATCATGTGTGGGATAGTTTTGTTTGTGCTCTTTAAATTTCCGTGATTCATAACACATTGCATAGACATTTTGCATGAGGATCCCACCAAGTCCTTCCTTGCTTGAATACATGAAAATGACCAAATCCCCATCAAGATCCACAATTCATAGTATAGTTGTAGTAGTCAAGAGTTGTTTAAGATTCTGGAGGCTTTCTTCGCACATGGTCATCCACAAGAATATGTTTACCTTCTTTTGTAAGGAGGTCATGGGACATAAAATCCTTGAAAATTTCTCAATGAAATTGTGATAGTAACCTACTAGTCCCAAAATAGGGCTAATATCAGTGACACAAGTAGGGGTAGGCCATTCTTCGATGGATTTAATCTTTTCTTGGTTGATGACTATCCCTTTATTGGAGATGATGTGACCAAGGTATTGTATTTGTGGTTTGTAAAAATCACATTTTATAAACTTAGCGTAAAGTTGGTGTTCCTGTAACATTCGTAGTACTATTTAGAGATGTTCCTCATGTTCTTCTTTACTCTTTGAGTAAACTAGTATATCACCTATAAATTCTAATAAAAACTTATCTACGTATTCATGAAAAATACTGTTAACCATGCACATAAAATTGGTCGATGCATTGGTTAGCCCTAAAGGAATTACCGCAAACTCATAATTCTAGTATTGAGCCTAAAAGGATATTTTGTGTATATATTCATCATGCATCCTTACCTGGTGGTATACAAATCACAAGTTCATCTTCAAATATATCTATGGTCCTACAGCTTGATCAAACAAGTCATCCATCCTAGGAAATGGGTAATAGTTATTTATTTTAATATTGTTTATATATCGGTAATCGATGCACATTCGCATCATACCATATTTTTTCTTTACGAATGGTAGGTGCTCCCCAACAAGACACACTAGGTCAGGTGTAATCCTTCTCTATCAATTCCTATAACTATAACTTGAGCTCCACCAACTCTGGTGTGTTCATGCGGTATGGTCTTTTGAAGCCGATACTGATCCTAGTGTTAACTCTATGGAAAAATCTAAGTCTCGCTTGGGTGGTATTCCCGGTATTTCCTCAGGAAATACATATTTGAAGTCTACAAGAATTGAATTTTTTTCAATTTGTTGTTCTCTCTCAGCTTCTACATCCTGGATGTTAACTACAAAAAATTTACAACCCTTCCTTATACATTTATTCACTTGTAAGATGGATATTTGTCTCAGAGAAACATTCTTGTGTATGCCTTGAATATTTCTCTAATTCCCTTGATTGTTTGTGCATAATATTGACTTGTTTAAATAGTCAAGCATGACATGGTGTTGTTCCAACCAAGACATAAGTATGTCATATGACCCTAAGGGGAGGATATTTAGGTCTACCCTATTTGGAAAACCGTTCATGTCTACCTTGCAATACTTTAGTACTTTTGAAACTTTTCTTTTTGTACCAAAAGCTAGTTGTACCAGCCATGGTTTCTCATGTCTCTATGTTTTTACATTACATGTTTCGATAATATTGGCGGAAACGTAACTTCAACAAGAACTAGGATCAATTAAAATTGAAATAGAAGTGTTCAAAACATTACATTATCTTAGAATGAGGTAGAGCATATGCTTAGAATGTAGGTGATGAACAATCCCACAAAGTGGGAAGATTATCTATACCTCCCATAGTTTTCATATAACAACATATAACACAATTCCCCCAAAATGAGTCCCTTCGAGGTACTTTATGGCCAAAATAGTAGGACATTAGTGAATTGGGATATGCCAATGGAAAGCATCATGGTAGGGCCATATTTACTGAAATACCTAGAATAGTTAGTCACCAACATGAAACAAAATCTTAACGAATCACAATACTGCTAATAGAGTTATCCGAATAAGAAAATAAAGGATAACTATTTCCAAGTTAGCGAACATGTCTCTTAGTATGTTTCGGGTCTCCCCAATATTACCATCAAGAATCGTTACCCACTCCTTAGGATCAATGACTTGTTCGATCAAGTCAGAGAAGTAAATATTTTGTTGAAGATTGACTTGCGATATGGATACCACCAGGTAAGGATACATGGAGAAGATATACACAAAACCACCTTCTGGAATCGATACATCCATTACATGTTTGTGGTAATTCCTTTCAGGATAACCAATGCACCGACCAATGTTATGTCCATGATGAACAATCTTTTTAGTGAATACCTGGATAATTTTGTATCAGTATGTATAGATGATATACTAGTTTACTCAAAGAGTAAATATGAATATGAGGAACATCTGTGAATAGTACTACGAGTGTTATGGGAACACCAACTTTACACAAAGTTTAGCAAATGTAATTTTTACAAACCACAGAAACAATACCTTGGTCATATCATTTCTGAGAAAGGGAAAATCATTGTCCAAGAAAATATTAAAGCCACTCAAATAATGGCCTAGCTCTACTTGTGTCACCGACCTTAGGTCATTTTTGGGACTAGTGGGTTACATTCCAAAGTTCATTGAGATTGTTTCAAGGATTTCCTCTCCCATGAACTCCCTAAAAGACTTAGGAAAACAAATTCCTTTGGATGACGAAGTGCGAAGAAAGTTTCCAGAAGCTCAAACAATTATTGACCATTGCACCTATAGTATGAATTGTTGATCCCGATGGGGATTTCGTTGTTCGCACAGATGTGAGCAAGGACGAAATTCGTGGAGTCCTCATGCAAAATGACTATGCAATTTGTTATCAATCATGGAAATTATAAGTATAGGAACAAAACTACGCCATAGAAAATATTGAGATAGTGGCAATTATCCATGCCTAGAATATTTGGAGGCACTACTTCATGGGGAAGAATTTTCTCCCAAAGACAAACAACATGAGTCTGAAGTATTTGTTCGACTAGCCAGATTTAAATTCTAGGCAGGATAGATGGTTGGCCTTCCTTAGTGACTACCACTTTGAATTCAAGAACATAAAGGGAACGTAAAACAAAATCGTTGATTCTTTGAGGAGAAGAGATCATATTTTGTATGAGGTAACTTTGAGCCAAACCGATTTGGATTTGCATGATAGGATTAGAAAGGAAAGAATAGTTAATCGCTTTTTTGTTGAGGTCCTTAAAAAATATTTAGGAAGATAGGTTATTCCAAAAATACAAAGAATATAAGGTAGACGAGATAGGACTATTATGGTCCAAAGACAGACGGTATGTCCTAGAGGGAGGAGACATCAAGTCCATCATTATAATGGAGTTCCATCAAAATCCCTCCTCGAGGAACATGAGATATCAAAAGATGATATCAAAACTAAAGCAACACTTTTTATTTCCTAAGTTAAAGGACAACATAGCATTATTCATCGCAAGATGCCAAGAGTGACAACTAGCCAAAGAAGATCACTGACATCCTTCAGGGTTTCTACAATTGTTTCCCATTCCATAATGGAGATGGGAGGTTACCGGTATGTATTTCATTACAGGTTTACCAAAGAGAAAGAAGTAGAATTATTCTATTTTTTTAGTGTTCGATGAGTTGTCTAAAGAGGCACACTTTATTCCTAAAAGAGATATTTTGATTGCATGGGATACCCAAGGCGATCATCTCAAATCGACATAAAAATTTTACTGGTAACTTATGGAGATATTTATTCTCCAATTTAGAGACATAGTTAAATTTCAGTATTTCCTACAACTCGTAGACAGAAGAATAGAAAAAATGAGTGAATCAAATTTTGGATGATATGCTTAGAATGTATGTGATTAACAATCCCATAAAGTGGGAAGATTATATGTAGCTTTCAAAGTTTGCATATAACAATAGATACCGAACCTCTGCCAAAATGAGTCCCTTTGAGGTACTCTATGGCTGAAAGTGTAGGACACTGGTGACTTGGGATAGCTCGGTGGACAGGCTCATGGTAGGGCCAAATTTGATGAAAGAGATAGAACAGTTAGTCACAAAAGTGAAATAGAATCTGAAGGAAGCACAAGACCACTGGAAGAGTTATTTGAATAAGAAAAGAAACAATAAATATTTCCAAGTTGGTGAACATGTTCATTTAAAAGTAAAATGAAAAAGAAGCTCATTGAGCATGGGAAGGTATAGAAAGTTGGCACCAATATTTTGTGGACCATTTGAGATAATGGCCAAGAAAGGGCCAGAGGAATATGAATTAGTTTTACCTACTCATGTAAAGTTTCATAATGTTTTTTCACACATATTTATTGAATAAATATGTCTAAGATACTAAACATGTGATTGATTAGTCCGTGCTATAGGTGGAACTTGAATGGGATTTTTTGTCAGTGCCCCTTCAAATTTTGGACAAAAGGGAAGTACAATTCATGAAGCAAAATATTGTCCAATTGAAAGTGCAATGGAAGCACTTTGGGCCCAAGGAGGTGGCATGGGAGAACAAAAAAACCATGAAAGAGGCTTACCCCAACTTGTTTCATAACTTCATTTCTATTCCCTAGAACACTGAGACGATGTTGTTATAAGAAGAGAGGAATGTAATATCTTGAATTTTGACATTAACTATTTGGGCATGAGGCCCAATGCATGTGATTTACTTTGATGTTATGTTTATGTCTATATATTGGGAATATACCCCACTGCACTTGAGTTATGGTTGGTTATATAGATATATTAGGCGTAACTCCCAATAAACATGTTTGATTGTCTTGTATATGATTATATATGTTTGGAATAGGCCAGGATGGATAATGCCTATTGTTGTTGTACTATACATAGGCCCCGATGTACTAGATTTATTATTATGTGAATGGGCACAAGACCTAATATATACTAAGGTGATTATGTTGTGATGTATTGTGCAGAAGAATGAATGCATGATTGATTTCTGTGAGATTTTGGGAATAAGACTTGGAGCACATGGGTTATGATATTTTGTGTTGAGCATAAGCTCTAGAGAACATGGGTTATGATACTATGTGTTGAGCATAAGATCTGGAGCACATAGTTAACCCGAACAAGAAAATAATTGAAGTGTTGGGAATAATCCCTATAGCACTCCAACTTGATGTTGAGCATAAGATCTGGATCACCATATAATTTTCCATTGTATCCCTAGGTGTATTGTACAAGTGAAACCTAGTATTAGCGTTGAGCGAGAGGTTGTGGAATTGCACTTGTGTAACTCTCATTTGATAGTGTTGAGCGTAGGATTTGAATAGCACTAGGGGTTACTTTACATAAGTGTTTAATTGGAAATACTCTGAATAACACAAACCCTCATGATACTTATTTAAGTTAATTAATTGAAATTTCAATCTAGTTCTCTTCAAGTACTGGAATATATTGTCACAAATACGAGGTAATCCAACATGCAAGGAATATCTAGAACTACCTATCCTAGCTAACTGACCAAACCCTACATGAGGCCTTGTTAAAATAAATAACATAAACTAAGGAAAGCATTGAAATAAATCGTTATGCTATATGATGCATGGTTAATATTAGATGATTAATAAGTAAAGTTTATATATATATGTGTGTGTGTGTGTGTGTGTGTGAAAAGGAAATAAAGGTAACAAAAGTAATAAGTTAAAGTCTATA
>LPNX010818036.1:223991-287292 GCA_001517045.1 Pseudotsuga menziesii | reverse complement strand
TATATTACATAACGATCAAACTAAATAGTATTTTCAAGAAAATAGTAAAATCTTGATTTAACTGAAGTTAAACCAACTACCATTTTCCCAAAGATGATCTATAAAATCAAAATCCCAAAGAAGGATTGGTGATTTGGTTATTATTCCTTGATGGGCTTGGAGAGAATTTTCCAAACCAGCACTTTAAGAAATACAGGCCCTGACTTCCAAAACCTGGTAGCCTCATCCTTAGGAGTTTCTCGATCTCTTGCATGTTGGAGCCAGCTTTGTGTTTGTTGCACATAAAATACAAGGTGCCGCATATATGGAACTACTTTGAAACTGGTCATGAAAAAGGAGAGCATGATGGCACTGGTGCATGCATAAAAAATGACCTTAGAATGGAAGAGATGAATTTTATAGGTTCTCTCGTTCGAGACGCTGCATCTGTAGTGAAATGGTGTGCATCTATGATGGGAGAACATGCGATAAGGAAAAACCTAGTGCAAAGAATTTTCTAGGAGGCGACAAATGTGGACCGATCCAACACAAATTGGGTGAACATAGTGCATGGAACTCAACAGTTTCATTCAATTAGAACCTAAGAAAAATCAACCCTACAAACATGGACAATATTGAAGGCTTCATTTTGTGGTTCTCGCAGCACTAATGAATGGGATGATTATGAGTATATAGATATGGTTGATACATTGGATCGAGTGACACTTGGTACCGATTTGAAGGGGGATAATGAAATAGACGCAATGGAAGATGATCAGACATATATTTCTATAGACTATGATCACATATCAAATACCATACAAAAAATACAAAAAGGTAAATTTGTAGTACCTAAGTGAGCACAAGCCTTTACATTTAAAGAAATTTTATTTATGTTACATGGAAGACCTTTTATAATAAATGTATTGTTAAATCAACCTATTTCCTTTCACAAGTTAGCTATATGAGGTGGTTTCCCAAAAAAATAATGAATTGAGTATTGACTATTGGTGGCTCATTTCTTAGAGGGTAAACAAACCATTCTTGAACCTGTTACAGATGATTAAAATATTGAATTCCCAACTGGCTAAATGGTTATAAAAAGGGAGTGGTTGACACTAGCAACACAACAAAAAAGGAAGGGTGGGTATGTATATCATTATTACAGAGTAGGATTTATTGTATACCACTTCACCAGCCTAGTAATTGGTATAAACATCAAGCTTTGCACACGTTCGACAAAAAATACGTCACATGTACGATACGTGTTACCTCATTTAGAGCATTAAATATTCATGGACACCATCTGCAACATAGAAGTTCCAGATGGCCTACTCGAGTGATTGCATTGACCTGTTTTACTATATTTTCTAGTGTGGCTAGATTGCAAGGTGTTTTATTTAAACTTTAAAGCATGTGCTGAAGAACAAATTCAATACCATTCACCTATACAATTTCAATACTAACCTATGATTGAAAAATACCATTCATAGAAATCCTACTATTCACAGTATACTTGACAATATAAGTATGATCCTACACCCTCAGGTGAGTTAGTTATAAATAATGTTGACACAATTTCATTGTGTTATCTTTATTTTATGATGAGAGTACTAATGTTTAGCCTTTCATGTGCCTAATATACAAACATGATATATTGCACATTGGAGGCACTAAGAACTAACGGTGTCTTTAGACACCACCAAATAGAATTTAGAAAATAACATGCTCTAGAGTTGTTGCAATTTAATTTTAATGAATATTTTTTATATTAATGCACATTTAATTTCATTCATGGGTCAGCTCTTGGAACTCTTGCATTAGTGGGTAAACTCTTCAAAAAACTCCACCGTACCACTATTGGTAGTGTTTCCATATCGGCCTTTCCCATAGACACATGTAGGAACCAATCACATGCAATTATGATGCTCAATTTTTTTTCTCTAGGACCGAAAGTCACCAAGTGTCCCAAATTTTGAGGTGACTTTCAACTGGACATAAATTGACAACAAGAGGTCGAAATGATGAACCGTTGAGTTCGTTGGTCTCTTGGAATGTGAATACATCTAGGGGTCCCTCTCCACCATACTGGATGTCCTAGTGACTACATTGTGCATTGATTTCATAAACTAGGGTTTTTCTCAGTTTCCTTGACTATGCCTCTTGCATTGGTGGGTAAACTCACCAAGAACCTTCACCGTGAAACTATTGGTAGTGTTCCCATACTGGACTTTCACATACACACCTACCAGAGCCAACAACATGCAATTATGCTGCTCTGTTTGTTTTTTTGCTCAAAGACCAAAAGTCACCAACTGTCCCTGAACCACATTTTGAAGCAACTTTCAGCTGGACATGAATAGTCAACCAAAGGTTGAATCGATGAAATATTGAATCCATTGGTCTCCTACCATGTGAATACATCTAGGGGGCCCTCTCCACCAGGTTTTCATGGATGGATGACTACATTGTGCATTGATTGCATAAACTAGGGTTTTTCTCAATTTCCTTGAATCCAACTCTTGCATTGGTGGGTCAACTCTGCAAACAAATCCACCATGAAACTATTGGTAGTGTTCCCATATAGGCCTTGACTATACACACTTTCAGGAGCTAACGACATGCAATTATGCTTATCCGTTTGGTTTTTCACTTGAGGACCAAAGTCACCAAGTTTCCATGAACCACATTTTAAGGCTACCTTCAACCAGACATAAATTGGAAACATGTGGCCAGATCGATGAATCATCAACTCTGTTAGTATTCTGGCATGAAAATACATCTAGGGGACCTCTCCACTATGTTTTCATGTCCTACTAACTACATTTTACATTGATTTCATAAACCAGGGTTATGCTATGTTTCATTGAATACAAATCTAGAATTGGTGGTTCAACTATGCAAAAAAATCCACCGTGCAACTATTGGTGGTGTTCCCATATCATTCTTTCCCATACACACCTACATGATCCAATGATATGAAAGTATGTTGCTTTGTTTTGTTTTTTGCTCTAGGACCAAAACTCACCAAGTTTCCGTGAACCACATTTTGAGGTGACATTAAATTGGACACAAATCAGAAATAGGAGGTCATATCGATGAACCATTGACTCTGTTGGTCTCCTGGCATGTAAATAAATACATGGGTCAATCTCCAACATGTTTGCATGGACTAATGACTACATTGTCCATTGATTTCATAAACTAGGGTTTTGATCAGTTTCATTGAATGCAACTCTTACATTGGTGGGTCAACTCTACAAAACACTCCATCGTGCAACTATTGGTATTGTTCCCATATTGGCCTTTCTCATACACACCTGTAGGAGCCAACGACATGCAATTATTCTGGTCCATTTGGTTTTTCTCTGTAAGATCAAAAGTCACCAAGTATCCTTAAACCACATTTTGAGGCGCCTTTTAACTCGACATAAATAAAAAAATGGAGGTCAGATTGATGAACTGTTGACTCCGTTAGCCTCCTGGCATGGGAATACATATAGGGGGATCTCTCCACCATGTTTGCATGGCCTTGTGACTACATTCTGCATTGTTTTATTAAACTAGGGTTTTTCTCAGTTTCCTTGAATGCAACTCTTGCATTGGTGGGCCATCTCTACAAACAAATCCACCATGAAACTATTGGTAGTGTTCCCATGTAGGCCTTTCCCATACACACCTGCAGTATCCAATGACATGTAATTATGCTACTCCATTTTTTTTTCGGTCCATGACCAAAAGTCACCAAGTGTCCATGAACCACATTTTGAGGTGACTTTCAACTGGACATAAATCGACAATTGGAGGTTGGATCAACAAATCGTCTACTATGTTGGTTTCTTGGAAAGAAAATACATTTAGGAGGGCCTCTACACCATGTATGCATGGATCGGTGTCTACATTGTGAATTGATTTCATAAACTAGGTTTTTTCTCAGTTTCCTTGAATGCAACTCTTGTATTGGTGGGTCAACTATTGCATTGGTGGGTCATCTCTTGCATTGATGACACGCATATGCTAATTTATGAATTCTCATTAATTTTTCCTACCTCAAAATGTTTCTACATGGTATAATAGTTTTTTTTGCTGAGATCATTGTATAGATGAAAGAGGGATTTTGTATTCCATTTGTTGTGCACTTAGGTTAGGTGCTTGAATTTCTTGATATTGTTGGGTGTGATACCCTAAATTTCTTCAGAGAAGCTCTTGGACACTAAAAAATGTTTTGTGTTCTTCATATTGTTGTTTTTTTAACATGGATATGGCAATGGTATCTTTCTTATATTTTAAGATTGTGTATAGACTTTCATGGTATGTGGACATTGGATCTTTAAGAGGTGTTACATATGATAGGTCATTATTAAACATGTTTCAAGAGAAAGAGGGAGGTATGAGTGGGGATCTTGGTTATGATGCTAATTATAACGTGTGAGTGATGTTCTATTTGTTCCTTGTTTGAATAAGAATTTTTTTAGAGAATTCCTTATATGATATATGTATAGTATAAAGTTCCATTTGAACTAAACTAATGCACCATCAATGATTGGACTTTGTTGAGAGAGGGTGGTCTTTACAGGTTTCTTGTTGATCAAGTCGAACTTGTACAATCGATGGAAAGGAAATATGGCCCATCTATTTTTTGTGGAGGCATACGTAGATAATGCATGGTGAGATGCCATGAAGATAAGTTTCTAGGGTTGAAAATGATGACATTGTTTTTTACTATAGGGATAGGGTTGTTTTAATATCTTAGGTAGAGGGATTTAACCTTGATGATACTTTTTCTTGAAAATTCTCTTAGAAAGAGAGACTTGACATAACTTAGGTTAGTGTGTCGATTGTCAAAGGTTTTAAGGTGCGTGAGAGTAGTTATGATGTTAAAAATTTGATGATAGCCCTACATGGGTTATTAATTGTACAATGATCTTGGTATTTCATTAAGGATGGATTTCTAAAGTTATCTGTCTGTGTGATTTTCATAGATAGAATCCATTAGTCTTGGTCTTGTATGGAGATGTGATTATCTTTCTAGGATGTCATGAACAAATTATGATGTAGTGTCTAGTGATTTTCTCCCATAGTGTTGACTTGAGGGATGATGGATTTTGGAAAGTTGTTGATGATTTAGAGTTATGTTCCTTCATTCATGAGATCTCATTTCAGGAGACTATACACAAACCATAATTTGTAAGTTAGTCTATCAACCTATAAAAATTCTATGTAAATTTCTTCAAATTCCAAACCAATATAACATTTTTACTTACTCTCCATGTGTAGGTGATAATGGGTTGGGGTGTAACTGCATATACCATTGGTGCCTTACTAACATTTTGCAAAAAATAAATGGTACCAACAATTAGATACATGTACAAACATATATAAGATGACCAATTTTATAAATATTTCAAACATTATCCACATCCTACATTGAATTTTTCAAAGAAAGTTAGACGTACATGTACCTATGGGGGGGAGAGGTGGGTCAGCACTCAGTAGTGACCCCTATTGGGTGCTATTCAAGCACCACTAGCTCATAAGACGGTTGCATAAAATAATATATGTCAATGCCATCAAATTAGTGGGTGCACCAAAAAGGTACTTGAATGTACACAGAAAAACTATAATACATGGAGGCACAATGACTTTTTCAAAGAAAGAGAGACATAGATGTCCCTGGGGGGGGAGAGGTGGGTGAGAAGTAGCCTCGATTGGGTGCTCTTCAAGCACCACTAGCTCACTAGAGCACTACATAGAATAATATATGTCAATGTCAGCAAATAAATGGGTGCACCAAAATGATACTTGCATGTACAAATAAAACTATACTACATGGAGGTACAATGAATTTTTCAAAGAAAGAAAGACAGCATACATGTACTTGAGGAGGAGGGAGGTGGGTGACCAGTGAGACCGACCTTCATGTACCACTGGCTCAATAGAATGATGCATAAAATAATATCTTTCAATGTGAGAAAATCAATGGGTGAACCAAAAAGGTACTTGTATGTATAAAGAAAACAATACTACATGGAGGGATAATGACTTTTTCAAAGAAAGCAAGACATACTTGTACTTGGGGGCGAGAGAGGTGGGTGACCAAAGACATCGATTGGGTGCTCTTAATGCAACATTGGCTCACTAGAAAGATGCATAAAATAATATATATGTCAATGTCAGCAAATAAATGGGTGCACAAAAATGATACTTGCATGTACAAAGAAAACTATACTACATGGAGGTACAATGAATTTTTCAAAAAAAGAAAGACATCATACATGTACCTGAGGGAGAGGGAGGTGGGTGACCAGCGAGACCGATATTCATGTATCACATGCTCACTAGAACGATGCATAAAATAATATATGTCAATGTGAGCAAATCAATGGGTTAACCAAAAAGGTACTTGCATGTACAAAGAAAATTATAATACATGGAGGGAAAATGACTTTTTCAAAGAAAGCAGGACATACATGTAATTGGGGGCGAGAGAGGTGGGTGACCAACGATACCGATAGATTGCTCTTAATGCGCCATTGGCTCACTAGAAAGATGCATAAAATAATATATATGTGAATGCCATCAAATTAATGGGTGCACCAAAAGTATACTTGCGTTTACAAAGAAAACTATACTACATGGAGAGACAATGAATTTTTCAAAGAAAGAGAGACATACATGTACCTGGGGGCGTAACTGGGTGACCAGCGACCCCAACTGGGTTCTCTTCAAGTACCATTGGCTGACTAGAAAGTCACATCTAATAATATACATGTCAATGTAAGCAAGTCAATGGGTGCACTGAAAAGAAAACTATGACTAAATAGAGGGACAATTGGGGAAACATAGATGCAAGATAAGCAAGATAAACATATACCTGGGGAAAGTGTATAAGTGTGTCACCGAACGATGAAACAATTGACACAGGCCTACAAGGATGGGAGTATGTATCAGTGAGCAAGGTCGCTCGGTGGACAAATCTATCGTACATATGTTCTTATGTAAAAAAACATAAAGATATACTTAGATAATTTCAAATAATAAAAAATGTACATGTTGAATCATTAAAATCATAATTAATATCATCCATGTAGTTGTGAATATTTCTCTATCTACGATTGACTTGTCTCATATGCAACATACTCATCGAGCCCACCCTGCATAAAATATATTGTATCAATATTAAGCTGTACAAAGATGTAAATCATGATTATAAACAAAAAATGAATGTTCTTACAAGTAATGGTGAAGCACCAAATTTATACGCAGCATTGACCGTTGCATCCATATCATTAGCATCGACGGGAGGAGTATGGGATTCTAGGGTGTGATTGGACACTAGTTGTAAATGTGTTTAGGTAAATTGTCAGATACTTAAAATATAAATAATTTATGAAACAATTCAACGATGATATAAAAAATAATAAACTATGTGAAGAATGAGTTTGACTTACATATTGGAGTAACCCATCACCGCAAAACTATGAATAAGTCCCATAGCATATGTTGTGCAAGGATGCGGCATGACATGATTCTCTGAACCCTCTGCATGTCCATTGTGATCTCTAGATATGGTAGGGTCGGTATACCTAACTAGATCCTCTATGTACGATTGTCCAACCCTAGATGTTCCAACCCCAGATGTGCCAACCCCTTGGCCTACATTTTTGTTGACAGTAGTCCCATGTCGAAGAAATGTATCTTCCAAATTGAATAATTCCTCCTGTGTGTCATCAATCTCAAGAACTACAGTAGGATATAAATGAGGTGGGTTTCGTGTGCATGAAGGTTATCACACATGGTTTGTATCAATCCTTGCACCTTTCCTATCTTGGGGCATCCCATGTCCTAACCCCCATAACTCTAAAATATCAAAGTAATTTACATGTTTACCCAATATAAATTCGGCATACAATTTCATGAGGAAACAGAATGGGATGCCTCTATTCCCATGAGGGTCTTCATCGAAGACCATGTACCAATGATCCATCTAGTTCGATTTAATATTTGCTTCTATGCACCAGTCTATAGAAATGTGTGGTTGACTAGTTGGAGGAACCAATCCAATGCTAGGGTATTAAAATAGTCAAGCAAATTGGTATTTTGTTATCTTTAATTTTTTTACATCTTTTTAGCTGATCCTAGTGGAATAATATCACCTCTGGGAATCCTTATAGGAGATAATGTAGTACAATGCTCCTTGGGCATTGGAAACTGTATATATAATGTTATCTAGGGTCTCTCCCAATGGTTGTTTTATGTGGTCTCCCCCTCTAAAAAGTGAACTAAGGAATCTCTATACACCCAAACGAGCAATAGTTTCATAAATACCATAGTGTTCTTCCTCCGTTGGTTTGGTGTTTGGCTTTGGGTTTGGGTTTGTTGTTATATTTTTATAATTAAGCTAGCAATACATTAGGATCTTTAACTGAGAGAATAACAATCACAACAATCAAACACAAGAGACAATGAACACAGTTCTTATCCTCGGGGTAACGATAAATGTTGAAAACCCCGCAACTTCCTCATAGATAGAATTGGCACCAAAAGTAGAACCCAAAATAGTAAGTGATCTCCTGATAGCAGTAACCTTCTTTCTATCTAGCCCCAATGTCTTCTCCTTCCTCAACTATGTTTTACACTTGAGTGTGTATGAGATGTGTAATAAATAGAGAGACCAACTCTCTATTTAAACTAATTCTCGACTTAACTAAATCCTACTAGAGCCGACCTCACTAGGAGAGTCTAATAACCATAGTGCCTTCAAAATACGGGGACTTTAACCCTTAAGCAATAGGAGGGTTACCCACAATGACTTGACATGACTTGTTTACATTATAGATCTTCCTAATAGGAACATTAGGGCATGACATGAATCAAGTATATCCTAAAATAAACATTGGGTTACAATATATAAGAATTACAAGTGAAATGCATTCCAAAGCTACATATACATTAACACTCCCTCTTAACTAGGAAGGTATTCTTTCAACACAATTTTCAGAACAAGTCTTCTTCTCTGTATCTTCTGGATCATCATCGAGTCCTTGTCATCTTCAAGTAATATTCATCTTCAAGTCATCTTCATCATCGTATCTAGATCATCACTCGATATGGATCATCATTGGACATCATCACTGGATATGGATCATCGCTCCATTTGGATCATTACTGCTAGATCATCATCACTCGATCTGGATCATCACTGGGTCATCATCATGGGTGCTATCTCTTGATTCTTCTCATCATAGGAATATCTACAGATTCATCCTTTTTTCATGCTGGATGTACATCTACAGAGCCAGTCCTTTTTCATACTAGATGTATCATCTACACAGAGCCAGTCCTTTTTCATACTGGATGAGTCTTCATAGAGCTAGTCCTTTTCCATACTAGATGTGGCAGCTACACAGAGCTATTCCTTTTTCATACTAGATGTGTCTTCATAGAGACAGTCCTTTTTCATACTGGATGTGGGAGCTACATAGAGCTAGTCCTTTTTCATACTGGATGTGTTTTCACAGAGCCAGTCCTTTTTCATACTGGATGTGGAAGCTACATAGAGCTAGTCCTTTTTCATACTGGATGTGGAAACTACATAGAGCTAGCCCGAAGGGCACAACACTTAAATCTGACCATGGAAGGAACCAATCCTCTCACCATCTTAGAAAGGCATAGCATGGACACATCACTTCCTCTTGGGAGGAATCTCGATCTGGAGAACACCAAGCTTCTCCCTGAATTACTCAAACTTCACCCTAGCCAATGGGTTCATCAACACATCATCTATATTTTCGTCCATCGCAATGTACTGGAGCTACACTGCTCCTCTCTGCACCATATCCCTGATATAGTGATACTTGATCTTGATATGCTTCGACTTGTCATGGAATATTGGATTCTTTGACAACTTTACACAACTCTGGTTGTCACAGTATATACAAGTAGCATCTAATTGGAGATCAAATAAATCAGACAGTAGCTTCCTTAGCCATACTGCCTCACAACTAGATGAACAAGCTATGACATATTCTGCTTCATTTGTCCACACAGGATGGCTTCCAGCTAAACCAAGAGATCACACCTGATCCCATACTGAAGGAACACCCAGAAGTTCTCTTCCTATCGATGGCACTGCCTCCCCAATCTAAATCAACATAACCCTTCAGGTTAATCCTTTGATCAGTGTTATACTTGAGCCCATAATCAACCATACCCTTTAGGTACCTCAGAATGTGCTTTGCAGTAGTCAAGTGAACATGTCTCGGATCTATCAAATATTGGCTCAAGGTGTTCACAATAAAGAAAATATCTAGTCTCTTGTTTGTGAGGTACATCAAGGACCCAATCATCTGATGATACATCATGGCATCAATTGACTCTAATGAAGCATCACTGAATAGTTTCAGATTCGATGCCATAGGTGTGGTTAATGCCTTGTAGTCCATCATCCCAAATCTCTTCAGGATATCTACTGCATACTCTCCTTGTCCAAGGAAGATTCCATCCGTATTTTGCCACACCTCCATATCTAGAAAATAATGCATCATACCCAAGTCCTTCATTTCGAACTCGACATCAAGCTTTCTCTTTGTATCAAAAATCAACCCATCCATACCTGTCACAAAAAGATCATCTACATATAGTAGGAGAATCACTAGGTTGCCATCTTCAACCTTGTAGTAAACGTTGGAATCTGCTTCATGAATTCTGGGAGCATCTGCTTCTTTGGGTTCTTTAGCAGGTTTCTTTCTGGATTTTATGTAGGATGAATCTTTATCAAATGTTAAATCCATGCTAGTGTCAATCATCTTGAACCCTAGGAAATACATTCTATAATCCTTCAAGCTTTCAGAGTATCCCACAAATATACCCTTCTTTCCTGAAGGATCTAATTTTGTCCTCTTCTCTTTTGGAATGTGTATGTACACTAGAAAGCCAAATATTCTGAGATGGCTAACTTCTGGTTTCTTGCTAGAGAAGACTTCTTTAGGAGTCTTGTTTTTTAGTACCCTGTGTGGAGTACAGTTCTATACATACACTGTTGTTCTGGCTACTTCTGTCTAAAGATGCATAGGAAGATCTTGATCATGAAGAATAGCTCTTGCAGCTTCCATAAAAGTTCCATTCTTCCTTTCTGCAATCCCATTTTTTTGTGGGTTATAAGGAGTGGACAAATCCCTCTTAATCCATGAGTCTTTACATATTTCTTTGAACTCATTTGAAGTGAAATCTCTGCCATTATCTGATCGAAAAGTATTGATATTCTTTTGAGTGTGGTTCTCAATCAAGGCTTTGAATTCCTTGAACTTGCTGAATACTTCATCATTGTTCTTCATGAAGTAAATCCATGTCTTCCTAGAAAAGTCATCAATAAAAGAAACATAGTATGCATACCCACTTAGAGAAATTGATGACATTGGTGTGCTTAGAGTGGCTGATTTCCAAGATTCCTTTTTCCTTGCTCTCGTTGCTTGGAAGTGTCTTCTTTGTATTCTATCCTTTCACACATCCTTTCTAGACTCCATCATGTTTTGGTTGAATTTTTGGAAGAACTTCAACAGCTTTTCTTGCAAGTGGTAGCGCTCTATAATTCACATGTGCAAGAATTCTATGCCAAAGTTCATTTTTTTCTACTGATTCATGAACCAAAGCTTTTTCTAGTAGGCCCTTTAGCTTGTATAGACCTCCTTCTTGTTCCCCAAATGCATCATCAAAAGTATTTCCCTTTGGCCATCTACAATAGAAACCCTCATTCCATTTGCATCCAATGCAGATATGGAGAGGAGGTTCTTCTTTAGTCCTAGAACAAATAATACATTCTTCATCTTCATAGACTTTCCAGAGTCTAGTATATAGGAGGATTCACCACTACCTTTTATTGGATATTGGTATTCATCCCAAAGTTTCACCTTGTGAGGTGACTCATGTTCAGATAGCTTCACAAATGATTCTTTGAATCCCATCATGTGCTTGGAAGCACCACTGTCTATGAGCCAATCATTGCTTCCATGTGAAACAGTTCCTATAAGAGTGGAGATCAGCACATATTCTTCATCATTTGAAGAATCACTTTCTTCTCTGACTCTCTTTGAGCAAGGTTCATCATCCTCTGCAGCATGAGCATGATGTCTTCTCTTGTTTTCCTTCTTCTTCTTTAAGTTCCCTTTATTAGGGAAGCATATGGATATGTGACCTTTCTCATCACATGTGTAACATCTAATGGTAGAAAGATATTTGATAGGGTGTGAGATCTTACCATTGGATTGATGATGGTTCCTCCTATTTTTCTTGGAGTGAACTTGTTGACGGGCATATATGACTATGCACGCAATGGGGGAAGACAACCCAGACTGGGATCCTTAAAGCAGGATCCAAGCTGTTTGGGGTGGTTGTTCCCGATAGGTTTAGAGGCTCTGTTAGCCTAAAAGTCTAACTAAAGAAAAATCTAAGAGATAGATCTAACACTACTGATTATTTATCAGATATATACCTATCTCTGTACAAGTTAATGAATGTTATTAATTACAGTATTAATCAACTAAGTTAATTCAGTTTATATTACAAAAATAGAAGTTAAATAACTATTAACAGACTTGATCAATTACAAAGATACATTATATACACCTGTACATTAATCAGGAATAAAAGGAATAATCTGAATGTGACATGAGTATAAACATCTGATTCAAATAGATTTTTTAACAATATAATTAACAGAAAAATAAAATATATTATTCTAACCTAATTCATATCCTGATCAGGAGCAATGCGAATATTTAAACTAAAATCAAATCTGCTAATGGGACTATTAATAATCTCGAAAATCATCAAAAGAAATTCAGAAATCACCAAGATCATACAATAGACACGTAAACCACATACGTAATGATGTCAATCATCAAATTTACAACATGACGTTCATTAACAGATCGATAATCAGCATAAGCCAATCGTCATACGTAATATATTTGCACAATTTCTTAAAAGAGATTATGACAAACATAAATAATGTAGAAAAACAGTAACAAGACCAGGGATAGAATAAACACATATGCAAAGTATAAAACTGTAAACATATATATAAGTTATCACCAGTTTAAAAGACTGTATTTGCTGACAGGAAACTGCCTCGAGTTATAGAAGGTCAAACCGTAGTCTTGTCTTCTCCTTTCCCAAACTATCGACCCCCTACCCCACATGCTATCTCCCCTTTAAATACATTAAATCTTCATAATAAATAGTTCTAAAAACTAGATATAGCAGAATCGAAACCTTTAACTGATTTCCCTTAAAAATGACAAGTGAAAACATGTCATTTTCAACATACGCGGAAATGCCAAGCAATGGGAAATATTCGATTCTTGATAGCGAATCAAAACATCATGACATAGATCATGTAACAACACCTGGAAAACTGCTCTTGCAAAATCGATTTTTTCCCAACGATGTAGGGATCATCCAAACGATAGACAGTTATCAAAATCCGAGAAAGAAGATCCATCAGATGACCTACAATACCGCATACAAAAGAAATATAAATAAAACGGAATCCGACAGAAAAATAAATAAATAAATAATGACTAAATTAACGCAAACAAAATACCTGTAAGTAAAAACTTGATTATCAATCTATCAAACTTCAAAACCTGTAACCCAAAACAAGTGCATTAGAACCTATTATAAATTTAGAGGTGCGTTAAACACCTGAATGTTTACGCCACTCGATGGACTCTGCGACTGTCCCTTAAATTGCATTAGAGTAATTTGAGCATTGAGCTCCTGTACCTTCTCTTCATTCTTAACATTTTCATTCTGCAACTTAAGGACCCTTCTAATCATCCTATTCTTATGCTTTTTAATACGCAGCAAAGACTCATTGTCTGCACCTAACTGCTCTTTCAACTTTAAATTCTCGGCCTCCACAACATCACAATGAGCCGACATCTCAGTAACCCTTCCTTCCATGCTGTGAATCTTATCCAACAAACAGGTAATAAACATTGGGGGAATCATACCCTAAACTTGATACGAACTTGGCAGGTTTGTTTCTACAGTCTATCCCTTAACTGGGAGATCAACAACAGGAACAGGCCGAACATCCTTATCAAACGCGGGAGGGATATCATCGGCAGGGTTCGATATGAACTCATGCCCAACATTATGATCATCCACAGGAAAAACGGGGTTACTTTCATCATCATCGATCACGATAGTCTCGACACGGATACCATCATTTGTAGGTGGTTTAATAATATTACCTTTGGCCATGCTTCTAGTAAACCTACCCACCAACTTAGTTTTCGGCCTTTTAACGGTTCGTTTGTAGGTATCAGTGTTTCTTTTCGGCGTTACTAGAGACAAACCCGAAGGCTCCTTCATACGCTTTGAAGACACAGAGGAACCGGGGCTTCCCACAAAAGGAGTAACAGGACTTATAACCGGAGTAGCCACACGATCAATACAAGGGTTGAGACTGATAAAACCGGTGGGGTTTGACAAAGGTTTACATAAAGGAGAAACCGAAGTTTGAGTCGGCTTTCGATGCTGGATACATTCATCATGGTTGTCGAACTGACATTGGCAGAAAGACGAAAACCCATTAGACTCAACAAATTCATCCCAAGACCTGTTCAACTTCGACAGTTCCCTCTCAATTATCATTCAGACCAAGCCATGATGGAACAAGCTATGACTAACATGCTTCGGGCCCTTTTTAATTGCAAAGGACATTTTAAACAGACTTTGCACCAGATAGTAAGGTAGATTCAGTGGAAAACCAATAAAAATAGACATCAAGCGCAGATGATAAACATACGCTGAAGACAAGCGACCTTCACAGGTCACGTACCTGTGTATCAAGTCCAAGACCGGACGCCATTCCTTTTTAAAGTATTTGCGCGCTACTCCAGTTTGGAATGATACCTCTTGACAGGGGTTTTTAAGTAATTGCCGCCATTCAGTAATGTCCATTCTCTTATATTTAAACCACCTCTCGCCTGTCAGTGACAGACCAGTGGTAAGCGCCACTGATCACTCGTCCACCCAAAAATGGAGATCGCCTACTTCAGCCTGAAAATCAACCAAGGAGACAGCGAACACCCTCATGACTTCGGGGTTCGAATCGGAGAATTTACTGACAAACGGCAGCCATCCGACAGCCTCGACCTTTGCTAACAGCTCAGGGTTCGAATCCAGCAATTTCATTTCACAAGGCTCGACCGTCACCACCGGCGCCATGACTGACTATGTAAAGGAACACAAAATTACCCAGACAAGATACTCGAGCTTACACCATGACAGAGAACCAGAGAGTGAAAACTCAGGGTGCAGACCGAGCAAAAACCCTAAGTAATGCAGCCCTAAACATTCACAAACCGACTGTAACATGCGCGGACACAGACATAGAATACACCCCTGTAAACCCGGCGTGGACGGAAGCATTATCGCTCAGAGAGGTAATCAAGTAATGGGGACTGACGGTCGAAGACTGCAGATAACTCATGTTATCATTATTTATCCGGCATTAATGATATGAAACCTTTCGCTGTACATGAAACAGGTGTTCCATTGACAGATAGACATGATGGAGGACAAGTACTGAGACTTAAATGTGATGGACAGAGTTCAGTACCAATGTAATGATACCATATCGACTTCGCACCAGGTGGATCGAATTCGGAGGCGATGGCAGAGGTCATAATGATTAAACCTTTGAATTTCAATGCATAAACCTTACAGTATAATAATGCCAACCTCCGAAGGTGGTGATCACGTGATAATAATACAAACCATCACGTCAAAACCAAACTTTGCAATATAGACCATATTATAAAGATCAACATAAACAACTATGGTAATATTGACTATGGTTTGTAATCGAAAAGGTAAACTTAGGATATGGCACGTAAAACATTTGGCCTTCGAAACTCTAGGATTTACCAAAGTTATAACAAACTGCCCATGCATAACCATTAATCAACCTTGAAATAAAATCTATGGTGATGCGAGAAATCATACCAAGATCAACCATTCCAATATCTCAACCTTATCAATAATTATAGTAACAAAACCAAATAATAAAATCAATTGATAATGTTTTGGATAAGATTTCAAGATTAGGTTATGATAAAAGATATGAGAATTATTAATACTCCTCCTTTGATTTTTTAAGTGTAAATCTATAATAACTCGATAATGGTGATTTTGTCAAATAACCTATGGTTTGCAAAGGCTGCTTAAAAAACATAAAATTTCACTGATTCAGTAGCTCGTAGAATCTCATTGTTTCAGTAGCTAGTGATTCATTATATTTGCTTTCGGAAATTCAAACATTTCATCAGACAAAATAGGATTTTGTTTGATGAAATAATGTTTTTTAAGGCTGTTGGGCAGGGGCACAACAGAACTGTGAGAGCTTGATCTTCACTTCCCATCTCCTCTTCTCGAGCTGCTATCTGAGCTTCTTCTTGAGATAATTCTTCCCATAGTCTGCTGAACTTGACTAACTTCTTTCTAGCACAGATCCCTTGAATGAAAGAGTCCCATGATCCAGGGAGACCATTCAAGGTGGTCATCACAATCTCTACATTTTCCACTTCTTCATCTACTGCTTCCAGCTGTTCCTTGATCTAATATACCCTTGTAAAGTAATACTGAATAGTCTCAGCATTCTGAATCTTTATATTCTTCAATTGGTTTCTTAGATTCATCTTCCTATTTATGTTCTTCCATTCAAACAATTTGGTTAGGGCATTGTTGCAGCTGCAACATTTTCCCAAAATTCCAAAAAATTTCGGGACCCTCCTTTTGCTTAGAGTAGTGTGATTTTCTTCTTTGAGTTGATCTAATAACGATTTCTCAGAATGATTTTCTAATGCTTGGATTGATATACCATTTGTTATGATTCTTCCTCTAATTATTAAAACAATCCACTGTTTGATCAAACTTTATCGTTGCTTTTAAATGCATTTTCAGCATGCTTGAATCGGAAGTTTATTTGGTTGGTGCTCCCACCGCTGGAGAAAAATCATAGGTCTTGGCTTCGACATTTTCTCCGATACGTTTCTTTCAATCGGCTGGTTTTTTGGTTTACATCGGGAGGATTTGTTATTTCTTTTTCCACCATTATGGGCGGCAGATCGTGAACTTTTCTGATTACAGTTTTGGCTTTCGACTCCATCTTTGTTATTTTCGTTGATCCCATAAGTCTTGGGCTTCCACCATTGTGGCTGCGGGAAGATTTATCTCTTCCGGTCGTCTAATCGTTTTAAACTCCAACGTTGCAGAAGGTCACGCACTTTATGATTTCGCTGTTGCGGCTGCAGAAGTCACTAATCTTCCGATGTTAGTCATTTTTTCTTCCAATTAGAATTTTTCCCATTGCGGACTGTGTTGTCCTATACAATTCCACCATTGCGGCTCCCGTTCCTCTTCTGCTCCGATGATTTAAAGCTCCGACATGTTATTGTTGGTTTCTTGGTTATCCCTGCAGATAGGTTAGCATTTTGGTCATCCGATGCTGTGGAAGGAGTTATGCTTTTGAATTCCGATCTACTTGTCTTCCGCCATCTGATGTATTGTTTGCCCACCGTTATGTTGACTATATATAGGAATGTGGTTGGGACATGTTTATTATACTATTGTCATTTTAGCTATCGCAAGCTGTCAAAGTCGTTGCTATCATTCGCTCACATTCGCTCGGTCCCCCGTTCTCGGTACCCGCATTCCAAGTGTCTAGAGCTTGGGAGCTTGACAAGTCTCTCCACGCCGGTTACACGCTGCAGTGCGAGGTAGGCTCATATGTGCCTTTCCCCATTCTGTTTGATCGTTTGGTGGTTTTTCCCATGGTTAGGTTTGTTGAGGCCATTTTATTCACCCCGTAATTGCATGTATATATTGTGTATTTTGTAGGATAGCTGTCCGTGTGGGGAATTTTGACCCGCATAGTAGTTTTTCCCCACCGCCATTGTTGTGCGGCCCTGCACTTAGTGAATGAGGGGGTTTGGTGCAGACGGCCGTTAAGTTGTCTACACCAATCCACCCTATGTGATGATGTTGTGGCTAGGAATAGGTTTTCCGTGGCCTTTCCTTGTGGGGTTTGGACTGTTTGTCCCAATTTTATGCTGCCTGCATCATTTAAACCCCAGTCATTTTTTTCCATGTTGTTCCGTGCGACCGGTTTGCGGTCGGTTTCGATCCCGAGTTGGGTTGGGGTATATAGCGCTGTAGCATATCAGTTTTAACCATAGTTGCACAGACAATAGTTTGGTTCCTAAAGACACACCCTAAATATTGCATAGTTTTCCCCTTGTCCTTCCCGCGTAGCGCGACGACCATGGAGCCCGCAGAGAGCCAAAGTTTGTTTCATGTTAATGTAGATTTATTTCCGCCTCGAATTTTGTTGATAAAATTGTTTGGTATCATACAGCAATGTTAGCTTGATAAAATTGTCAAGGAAGAGCCCGAAGTAGAAATTATTACCAAAACTGAATACATATATGAGGACACCAAGTGTATATCAGGTGTGGAGCCCGAGTACCAATGGGGAGATATTTACATACTGATCACGCATCGAGAGGTGCCTGATATGGGCCTAGAAGAAGAGGGCATATATGACAATATCGAGAGATATTCCTCGATGAATATTGCCACCAGACCAGAGCTGTTCCCATGCTCTGAAGTAATTGGTTGGATTTTTCCCCAGGCAGATGTCACCACAATGATCCTGGAAAATGTTGAAAAATAGGGCTATGCTTCTTATAGCCCCAGATATGTAGCTCTGGCCTACCACCTACCAGAAGCGCAAGTATTTCTATCTGATGATTGGTTGAATAACATTAGAATGGACCTTGTAGAAACCCTGAAAAGGATACTGTTATGAGGAAATCATTTCAGAACTAGAGCAATAGGGGAGTATGACACAGCCAGCTTAAGGGTCCTGTATAGGTTCATAACTCTGATGCTTAACACGATTATTGGAAGAGCACATGGTAGGTTCTTCAAGTTAGAATGGATCCCAATCATTTTTTATGTTGCAACCCAGGGGACAATTTTCAAATGGGCCAGCATTGTATCAAATAGTCTTTCAGCTTGCTTGGCCTTAGCTTTGGGAGGAGTGTCCCAAAAGAGGTCTAAATTCTTTATTAGTTCCATACTTGTAGACTGTATATCATGCAATCATCCTTTCCCCAGCCTCAGGAGCATCCGGGACAAGGAAAGAATGCATGTCTATTCTACTTATAAACCATTGTGGGCACACAAGTATGACAACCATTACCAAGAAGTCTATGAATACTTCATCATGCCCTTATACACGCTCATTTTCCTGAAGGAGTGTGATTGTATGTTAGAGGAGGCACTGAAAGTAATGGAGGAGTATACAGATTATTATTTGACCAAAGATGGCCTCTACTTCAGGATGTTTGGAGGTTCAAGAGAACCCTCCTTGCTTCCCAAATACACCACTGACTACATCATTAACAAGGAGGCAGTCAGGAAAGTCTTCTTCGATGGCATAGGGAGCTTTCTGTTCGAGCATAAGAAGGTTGCTTATCCTCCTTTTCCCTTTTAGTTAGGAAGTTACGGGTTCACTAGGGTAAATAAAGCTGATGAATTTGTAGAAGAGTTGTAAAGGTTTCATTTTGGTGAGATGCCTTTCCATAGAAATGATTCCTGCGGTAAAGTAGTCGAACATTGTAAATAAAACAACATGCATTTTGACTATACCCACCATTGGGATAGGGAAGAATCTATCTTCCGCAGTGTGTTGAATCTGACAGCTTTGAGAAGAAGGTTCAAGAAGAAGATTACCAACAAAGGTGGGAAGGGAGATGAACAAGCAAACGCTGAGGAAGAAGACAGGAGATGAAATGAGGAAGCCCAAAGATTTTCACAAGAAGTTGCAGGATGGCTGCACACAGAATAGGAAGAGAAAAGAAAAGTTGCGCAAGAAGCAGCTAGAAAGGCAGAGGAAGATGCAAGGAAAGAAGAAAAATAAAATAAAAGGAAGCTCGATGAGGAGCTACAAAAGCAAGAAGAAGAAAGGCTTAAGCTGACACAGACAGAGACAAAACAGTCAGCTTCTGACACACCTGGAGGGTAGAGCCAGGACATGGAGAACCCTGAGCTTCAGGTCCCACAAGTACCTGCTACCAGCACACCCATGGTTCCCACACTCAAGCTGGTCCCCTTTGTATAGAAGGTAGGGGAAGAAATCCTTGATTTCAATACTATTTTCTATGACAGGGAAACAAAGAGAATAGTCAAGAGAATGGAAAGGAAGGTGGAAATAGGAGGTCTGTCTGGAAAAATGATCACAGATACACCCGTTGTGTTTGGAACAGAACATGATCCCAGATTCACCATTCGAGCCGGAGCTGCACTGATCCATGCCTCAGAGGATAATGTGGATAGGATTATGATAGACTTGGAGCAATCCAAGAAATCCTATGCTCAACTTAAGGACACATTAAGGAAAGAGAGAGAGGAAAACAACAAGATAAAGAGAAAATTTGAAGACATGAAAGAAGAGATGAGGTCTTCAAAGAATGAGCTGCAGCTACTCCAAGTGGAGAGACAAGTTAGGGAAACTACACAAGAGTGCCTGGAGAAAGTGCAGAAAGAATATCAAGAGCTAAATATGGATAAGGAACAGCTGCTGGGAAAGGTAGAAGATTTACAGAAGCAAAAGATCATCTTGGAGGCCAGTGAGATGCATGCCCAAGAATAGGAAAATAAATTTCAAGAGCATATTTCTTCTTTAACCACTACTTTAGAGGAAGGGAAGGAGTAGTGGGTCATCCTCCAACCATTCAAAGAGCATGTGCTAGCACAAAAGGATAAGATGTTGCAGCTACATAATGCTATAGAAGAAGAGTGGTGCAAAGTGCTGCAGGTAGATAGCCGATTGGAGGAAATCCTGGAGACCTCCTCTTATTTCATTGATAGACCTCGGGACGTCCTTGAAGTCCTGAATACAAGAATGGCAAGGATGGAAAACAATGAAGAAACTCCAGCAGAGCTGCCAGCAAAGGATCAACAGGCCCTCAAGCGATATTATGACTTATTGGAATTTTCTATAAATACTGCGAAGGATTTCAAGAAAGCCGTTAAAAAGATGAAAGGAGCATGCACCGAGTTTTCTAGAAGGCTCCTTATTACCTACAACGGGTGCTAGATAGAGGCCGGGAAGAGGCTTGATGCTTTCCTGTACCATAACTCATTTATGGATCTATTGCAGAAAAGATATCAGGAGGAGGAAGCTAAAGTATAGCATATTAAAGATCTGGATGATTAGATCTTGAGGAGCGAAGTAGATCATTCAGCTATTAGTGTGCAGCTTCTGGAGGATCAACTTTTGTTGAGTTCAGCCAGGATTGAGGCTATAAAGAACCAGGCTGCGAAGTTTGAGATCAACATTCAGTTTTTAGAACCTTGTGCATTTGAAGGCATTGCCTTTGAAGCCTTGGCATGGAAGAAATTTCTGGATGCCAAAGTGGGGCCCTCGTCATAAAGAATTGGTCACTTGTTGCGATTTGTAACATTTTGTAAATATTTGAGGAAGATGAAATGTTGGGAGGCGAGGAGTTGGGAATCGCAAAGGTTACTTTGGGTAGCCCAACAATCTCACCCTTTTGTATAAATGTGGAAGACTTAGAAGGGAAAAGGGCTTTTTCCCAGTTGGACCTGTAAAGCAATATTGTAAGAAGAACTACTTTTTTTGGCAATAAAAAGTTATTGTTTGCATGTTGGAGAAAGATCCGTGGGACTTTCAAATGTTATGTTGTGGATGGCTGAAAGATGAACTATTTTTTTTTCCAGCTTTTTGTCCATTAACCGTGAGATCGTTCTAATTCTTAGAACCTATGTTCTTGTTTAAATGATTTCTGGTTTATTTTGTGGAATTACCACCATGACTAATGTATGTTGTTCATAAAACAATTGGCTATCTGATTGTTGAAATGTCTGTAATCGTTCATGTGTTGTAGGAAGAAATATCAGCTACCTATCATTTCTCTTTATAATGCATGCATAATACACATTACTCATAAATAAGTTACAATTTGGCTCCCCAGGCTTAGATAGATAGATAGATAGTTTACTTCATTCCTGCATATGTGATTTAGATGCTTGTGAGTGTTAAGACGAGAGGTAAGAACCTGCGCATCACGTTGTGACTACTCCCTGCATCCTTATCACCCTGCATGGTTAATTACGCATGTGCATATCATACTTAAGTCAAAAAATACAAAAATACACAATGGACCGGGCCGGAACCGGTAAAACCTTGTTTTTGTTATTTGACCTACGGTAGCCGAACCGCAAACCGGACGGATTCCATATACCAAAAAGTCATAGGCTAGTTGGGAACGTTGACTAGGGAGAATCCCTTGCTGTTGTTGCCTGTGAATTTCTAGGAGTCAACAGTTCTGGCGCTAGAAGGAGGGCCGCCAGTGCATGGCTGGCCGTGGAAACTTATTTTCCCAAGATTACCTCACCTACAGATGTTTTGAAGCTTTCGACCTAACCTAGGTAGTTATAGGTTTTGATTCTACCTTTGAAACAAGTAAGCCCAGTTTCATCTTACAGTGTTTCTTACTACAGAGCCTTGTTCGTTCACCTGCTCATGGCTAGTATAAATGTGAATCAGCCCAAACCATTTCTGGCATGGAGAGCTAGATCACCTTTGAACCTCACGCCTCCTTTGCATAACCTACCTCAAGCCTTTGACAAGCTGCTTCCTATGTTTGACCCAGAGGAAAGGATTGCTGTAGATGACCACTTGCAAAGCTTTTATTTAGCAATTGAAGGACTAAGGGTTGGGGAGTATGAATATGTGGTCTGTAGATTGTTTCCACACACCCTGAAAGGAGCAGCAGCATCCTAGTATTTCAGTTTGCCTGCAAACTCTATTCCCGATTGGGATACCTTCAAAAGTATTTTCAGAAGTAAATACACAGCCCAAAAGACACATGCCTCACTGATGAAAGGTCTTGGTTTGTTAAGAAAATAGAAGGATGAGAAGGTGCATCATTTTACTCAAAGATTTTCAACATACTTAAAGAACTTTTCTGAAACTGACAGACCCTCAGACAAAGTCTTAATTGAATATTATACCTCAGCCCTAGGACCTGAGCTGGTCATGTTTTCCAAGATGAAAGCCAAGCTACATTGGTTAAGACTTATGAAGAGGGAGAAAGGGTAGAGGCTAAAAGGGAAAGTATAGAAGATTATCCTGATCTACCTGAAGAAAAGACTACCAGGACAAGAACCCTATGGCTGTCTAAACCTAAAGAGGAGCAATCACATGATCTTGAGGGAATGCTGAAAATGATTCAGAAACTATCTAACCAAATAATAGATCTGGAGAAAGAAAGGGAAGTTCAGAAAACTTACAAACCATACTATCCAAAAAGAGAGGATAGCAACAAATGGAAAATCCCTCCCCCAAATTTAGCATCAATGAACATAACAGAGGTGGGGGGGGACAATTTCTGCACTTTCCATCAACAACCTCATTATGAAAAGAAGTGTCCTCAATGGTTAAATTCAATGACATTGGTGATGAATAAGCTGCTGGACTCTAAATTGACTGAACACAGTGATGAAGAAGAAGGAAAAAGCTAGACCATAGAGAAACAAGATAATGATACCATGTTCTTATGGAATGGTGTTCCGCTGTTCAACACAATAGAGAATGCTCTCAAGTCTGAATACACACCTACAACAACAAAATATATTGACCTAACAATTAAGGACAATGCAATAATTTTGAAGATTAAAAAATTGCAGGAGAAGGTCAAAAGACAGGTCGATGTGATGGTTAAAGATAAAACACTTGAAGTCACTACTGTCAACTAGGAAACTAATCAGTGATCCTGCCAAAATTTTTGAAGAACAGGTAGGTGTTAATGAGGGAAACACTGAACAAATTGAAGAGCTTAAAGAGGCTATACCTACTCAAAACCAACCAGGGGAAGAAGACATAGAACCAAGTTGGGAAGAAAAGGTTGACACCCCACCTTTTATTTTGACCCTAGAAATGATGAATCATAATGTGCATAATTGCTTGGTAGATTTTGGATCAGCGTTGAATGTTATGCCACTGGAGGTTTGGAAAAGATGAATGGACAGCCATATTCCACAGCTTGGGAAGTAACATAATTAGATAGAACAGGTGTCAAAGTAGTAGGAGAGATGAAAAATGTCCTCATTCGCTTTTTTGCAAATAACAAGATATGTCAATTTATTGACATTATGGTGGCTGACATACCGGGTGGATATGGGCTTATTCTCAATCGAGATTAGTTTGCCAGTTTGAAAGGTTATTTTGCTTTAGATTGGTCTCATTTATTGTTACCTCTCAAGGGTACCCCAAATCGGATAAAATTTTTGAGAGAACCTTACATGAAGCATACTGTCACTGAGCTAGGAGAAGGTAATTAATCTATTTATTCTATCCTAGGAAATTATCTGACTGAGCTTAATCTAAGACATCATACCTCAAGAAAGGCCAGTTCTATGATTGACACTCAGCTTGAGCTCCTTCAACTTCCTCAGGCTGAAAGGGATGACTGTAGGAATATAGTAGACATGTGTTCAATTTCAAAAATAGCATAGCTAGACCATGGTTAGATATCTCATGTCTATAATCTAGCCCACCCCTTAACTCCCTAGGATTAAAGATTTGCAGGAGTGGGCAATTTTTTCTTTTCTTTTGCTTTGTACATAAATAAATTGATATTGTTTTTCTTTAATACTTTGATGCTATTTTATTTTGTTTTATTGCTTTGATGTTGTTTTCTTTTATTTTTACTGCTTTGTTAGTAGTTCTTTTTGTTTGAATAAAGAGGCAAAATTTTGGTTGCAATGGAAACAACAGGGTTCTTAATTAACTGAAATATTGAGCAAAAGACTATGCTTGAAAACATAGAATGTCTTCTAGTAGCAGTGTTCCTAACTGGCCATGCATTCATTGAAGTCTTACTTAGCCCCTGTAAATAACTCAGAAGTAAAAGAGGTTTGAAATACTATTTCGAGGCTCCATCCATTTCACATCTTAAATGTCCAAGGGGGTGACAACAAAATACCCACAGAAAGGAAGCAAAGTAAACGGTATATCATATATAAATGAGCCCATGCCATAATTTCAGAAAAGCTAAAAGCTATCAAGATTCAAAACTCCTTAAAGAAACAATACATATCAAAGCAAAGTATCAAAAGCATGAATCTCAAATTCCCAAAAGTTCCTCTCCGTCTGTGAGATGAAAAGCCAATTCTACTCTCACACAAAAGGACACTATGGATAGAGGAGCCTGAATAAAATTCAAAAAGAAAGGCAGATGGAGGACTCAAAAGAACTAAACTTCAAATAGCACGAAAATGCAGTTGGCATGGGAATGAAGAACAAAAGGATAATGTTGTTCACTATCTGTTACAATCCTGTGGTGTCAAAGCTAGAAACTACCTAAGGAAGGGAAAAATAAACCTCACTTATCAGGCCTCGAAAGAGTTATTCAGACTTGCAAATATTTCTGATGTTACCATTTCCCAAAGAATGGACTATTTCTTAATGATTTAAATGCATAAATTTGGCCCGCCTAGGAATACAAACATCTGAAAGATTTTAACTTTTAATCTAGGCGGTCTTGCATTGGGAATAAGTTAAGTAAAAAATCTGGGGTTCACCAGGTA
The DNA here is from genome assembly GCA_001517045.1 of Pseudotsuga menziesii. Taxonomy (NCBI): domain Eukaryota; kingdom Viridiplantae; phylum Streptophyta; class Pinopsida; order Pinales; family Pinaceae; genus Pseudotsuga; species Pseudotsuga menziesii. The sequence goes on along the minus strand of LPNX010818036.1, from coordinate 261,621 downwards.
GTCACCAATTGTTGTAGCTGCAACATTTTCCCAAAATTCCAAAAACATTCGGGACCCTCCTTTTGCTTAGAGTAGTGTGATTTTCTTCTTTGAGTTGATCTAATAATGATTTTTGAGAATGATTTTCTAATGCTTGGATTGATATACCACTTGTTATGACTCTTCCTCTAATGCTTAAAACAATCCACTGTTTGATCAAACTTTATCGTTGCTTTTAAATGCATTTTCAGCACACTTGAATAGGAAGTTTATTTGGTTGGTGCTCCCGCCATTGTGGCAAAATCACAGGTCTTGGCTTCGACATTTTCTCCGGTACGTTTCTTTCAATCGGCTGGTTTTTTGGTTTACATCGGGAGAATTTGTTATTTCTTTTTCTACCATTGTGGGTGGCAGATCGTGAACTTTTCCGATTACGATTTTGGCTTTCGACACCCACTTTGTTATTTTCGTCGATCCCATAAGTCTTGGGATTCCGCCGTTGCAAATGTGGGAAGATTTATCTCTTCTGGTCATCTAATCGTTTTAAACTCCAACGTTGCAGAAGGTCGCGTGCTTTATGATTCCACTGTTGCGGCTACAGAAGTCACTAATCTTCTGATGTTAGTCATTTTCTCTTCCGATCAGAATTTTTCCCATTGCGGACTGTGTTGTACTCTATGGTTCCGCTGTTGTGGCTCCCGATCCGCTTCCATTCCGGTGATTTAAAGCTTCGACATGTTATTTTTGGTTTCTCGGTTATCCCTACAGATAGGTTAGCATTTTGGTCATCCGACGTTGCGGAAGGAGTTACGCTTTTGACTTCCGATCTACTTGTCTTCCGTCGTCTGATGTATTGTTTACCCACTATTATGTTGACTATATATAGGAATGGGGTCAAGACATGTTTATTATCCTATTGTCATTTCGACTGTTGCAAGCTATCAAAGACATTGTTGTTGTTCGCTCGCATTCGCCCAGTTCCCCGTTCTCGGTACCCGCATTCCAGGTGTCTCGAGCTTGGGAGCTTGACAGGTCTCTCCGCACCAGTTACACGCTACAATGTCAGGTAGGATTGTATGTTCCTTTCCCCGTTCTGTTTGAGCATTTGGTGGTTTTTCCCATGGTTAGGTTTGTTGCGGTTGTTTTATTCACCCCGTAATTGCATGTATATATTGTGGATTTTTTAGCATAGCTATTCGTGGGGGGGCATTTTGACCCGCATAGTAGTTTTTCTACACCATCGTTGTTGTGCAACCCTGCTCTTAGTGAATGACGGGGTTTGGTGCAGACGATCGTTAAGCTGTCTACACCAATCCACCCTGTGTGATGATGTTGTGGGTACAAATAGCTTTTCCATGGCCTTTCCCTATGGGGTTTGGACTGTTTGTCCTTATTTTATGCTACCTGCATCTTTTAAACCCCAATCATTTTTTCCATGTTGTTCCGCACAACCAATTCACGACCAATTTCGATCCTGAGTCGGGTTGGGGTACATAGTGCCGTAGCGTATCAGCTTTAACCACAGTTGCACAGACAGTAGTTTGGTTCCTAAAGACGCACCGTAAATATTTCATAGTTTTCCCCTTGTCCTTCCCCCGTAGCGCGATGACCATGGCGCCCACATAGAGCCGAAGTTTGTTTCATGTTAATGTAGATTTATTTTCGTCTCGAATTTTGTTGATAAAATTGTTTGGTATCATACAACAGTGTTAGCTTTGCACGTATTTGTCTCAGTTAGCTAATTTCATCATGTTAAACATAGAAGAAATGACACACTGCACATTATTTTCTCCAAGTTTGTCACTCAGCCGGAAATGGCTTAATGTTACAATTTTATGGCAAGAAGAGTCCACAATGTCAAAGAGGAAAAAGAAGAAGGACCCTGTGGTCGAAGAAGAGCCCGAAGTAGAATTTTTTACCAAAACTGAATACATATATGAGGACACCAAGTGTATATCGGGTGTGGAGCCCGAGTACGAATGGGGAGATATTTACAAACTGATCACGCCCTAAGAGGTGCCTGATATGGGCCTGGAAGAAGAGGGCATATATGCCAATATCGAGAGATCTTCCCTGATGAAGATTGCCACCAGACCAGAGCTGTTCCCATGCTCTAAAGTAATTGGTTGGATTCTACCTTGGGCAGATGTCACCACAATGATCCTGGAAAATGTTGAAAAACAGGGCTATGCTGCTTATAGCCCCGGATATGTAGCTCTGGCCTACCACCTGCCAGAAGCGCAAGTATTTCTGTCTGATGATTGGTTGAATAACATTAGAATGGACCTTGTAGGAACCCTGAAAAGGATGTTGTTATCAGCAAAGGATTTAAGAACCAGAGAAACAGGGGAGTATGACACAGCTAGCTTAAGGTCCCCATACAAGTTCATAGCTCTGATGCTTAACAGGAATTTTGGAAGAGCACATGGCAGGTTCTTCAAGTTAGAATGGATCCCAATCATTTTTTATGTTGCAACCCAGCGGACAATTTTCAACTGGGTCGGCATTGTATCAAATAGTCTTTCATCTTGCTTGGCCTCAGCTTTGGGAGGAGTGTCCCAAAAGAGGTCTGAATTCCTTATGAGTTCCATACTTGTAGACTGTATATTGTGAAATCAGCCTTTCCCTGGCCTCAGGTGCATCTGGGATAGGGAAAGAATGCCTGTCTATTATGCTTATAAACCATTATGGGCACACAAGTATCATAGCCATTACTGAGAAGTCTATGAACACTTCATCATGCCCTTATACACACTCATTTTCCTGAAGGAGTGTGATTGTATGTCAGAGGAGGCACTGCAAGTAATGGAGGAGTATGTCATTATTATTTGACCAAAGATGGCCTCTACTTTAGGATGTTTGGAGGCTCAAGAGAACCCTCCTTGCTGCCCAAATACGCCACTGACTACATCATTCACAAGGAGGCAGTCAGGCAAGTCTTCTTGGATGGCATAGGGAGCTTTCTGTTCGAGCATAAGAAGGCTACTTATCCTCCTTTTCCCGTCAAGTTAGGAAGTTATAGGTTCACTGGGGTAAAGAAAACTGATGAATTTGTAGAAGAGTTGGAAAGGTTTCATTTTGGCGAGATGTCTTTCCATAGAAATGACTCCCGCAGTAAACTAGCCGACCATTGTAAAGAAAACAATGTGCATTTTGAGTATTCCCACCATTGGGATAGGGAAGAATCTGTCTTCCGCGGTGCGTTGAATCTGACAGCTTTGAGAAGAAGGTTCAAGAAGAAGATCACCACCAAAGGTGGGAAGGGAGATGAACAAGAAAAGCTGAGGAAGAAGCGAGGAGACGAAATGAGGAAGCCCAAAGATTGGCACAAGAAGCAACAAGATGGCTGAACACAGAAGAGGAAGAGAAAATAAAAGATGCACAAGAAGCAGCTAGAAAGGCAGAGGAAGATGCAAGGAAAGAAGAAGAAGAAAATAAAATGAATCTTGATGAAGAGCTACAAAAGCAAGAAGCAGAAAGGCTTAAGCTGACATAGACAGAGACAGAACAGTCAGCTTCTGACATAGCTGGAGGACAGACCCAGGACGTGGAGAACCCCAAGGTTTAGGTCCCACAAGTACCTGCTGCCAGGACACCCATGGTCCCCACACTCATGCTAGTCCCCTTTGTACAGAAGGTAGGGGAAGAAATCCCTGATTTCAATATTGTTTTCTATGATAGGGAAAGGAAGAGAATAGTCAAGAGAATGGAAAGGAAGGTGGAAATAGGAGGTCTATCTGGAAAAATGATCACGGATACACCCATTGTGTTTGGAACAGACCGGGATCCCAGATTCACCATTCGAGCCGGAGCTGCACTGATCCATGCCTCAGAGGATAATGTGGATAGCATTATGACAGACTTGGAGCAATCCAAGAAATCCTCTGCTCAATTTAAGGACAGATTAAGGAAAGAGAGAGAGGAAAACAGCAGGTTGAAGAGGAAATTTGAAGACATGAAAGAAGAGATGAGGTCTTCAAAGACTGAGCTGCAGCTCCTCCAAGTGGAGAGACAAGTTAGAGAAACTACGCAGGAATTCCTGGAGAAATTCCAAAAAGAATATCAAGAGCTAAAGATGGAGAAGGAACATCTGCTGGGAAAGGTAGAAGATTTAGAGCAGCAAAAGATCATCTTGGAGGCCAGTGAGATGCACGCCCAAGAATAAGAAAAGAAATTTCAAGAGCAGATTTCTTCTTTAACCACTGCTTTAGAGGAGGCAAAGAAACAGCGGGTTAGCCTCCAACCGTTCAAAGAGAATGTGCTGGTGCAAAAGGATAAGATGCTGTAGCTACAGACTGCTATAGAATAAGAGAGGTGCAAATTACCGCAGGTAGATAGCCAATTGGAGGAAATCCTGGAGACCTCCTCTTATTCCGTTGATAGATCTTAGGACGTCCTTGAAGTCCTGACTGCAAGAATGGGAAGGCTGGAAAACAATGAAGAAACTCCAGTAGAGGTGCCAGCAAAGGATCAACAGGCCCTCAAGCGGGATTATGACTTATTGGAATTTTCTATAAATACCATGGAGGATTTCAAGAAAGCCGTTAAAAAGATGAAAGGAGCATGCACAGATTTTTTTAGAAGGCTCCTTATTACCTACAACCAGTGCCAGATAGAGGCCGAGCAGAGGCTTGATGCTTTCCTGGACCACAACTTTTTTATGGAGCTATTGCAGAAGAGATATCAGGAAGAGGAAGCTAAAGTACAACATATTAAAGCTTTGGATGATCAGATCTTGAAGAGCGAAGTAGATCATTTAGCTATCAGTGTGCAGCTTCTGGAGGATCAGCTTCGGTTGAGTGCAGCCAGGATTGAGGCTATAAAGAACCAGGCTGTGAAGTTTGAGATCAACATTCAGTTTTTAGAACCTTGTGCATTTGAAGGCATTGCCTCTGAAGCCTTGGCATGGAAGAAATTTCTGGATGCCCAAGTGGGGCCCTCCTCGTAAAGAATTGGTCACTTGTTGCGATTTGTAACATTTTGTAAATATTTGACGAAGATGAAATGTTGGGAGGTGAGGAGTTGGGAAGCCCAAAGGTTACTTTGGGCAGCCCAACAATCTCACCCTTTTGTATAAATGTAGAATACTTAGAAGGGAAAAGGGATTTTTCCCAGTTGGACCTGTAAAGCAATATTGTAAGAAGAACTACTTTTTTTTGCAATAAACAGTTATTGTTTTCATGTTGGATAAAGATCGGTGGGAATTTCAAATGTTATGCTATGGATGACTGAAAGATGAACTATTTTGTTTTTCCAGCTTTTTTTCCATTAACCGTGAGATTGTTCTAACTCTTAGAACCTATGTTCTTGTTTAAATGATTTCTGGTTTATTTTGTGGAATTACCACCATGAATAATGTATTCTATTCATAAAACAATTGGCTATCTAATTGTTGAAATATCTGTAATCGTTCATGTGTTGTAGGAAGAAATATCAACTACCTGTCATTTATCTTTATAATGTGTGCATAATACACATTACTCATAAATAAGTTACAATTTGGCTCCTCGGAGATAGATAGATAGATAGATAGTTTACTTCATTCCTTCATATGTGATTTGGATTCTTCTGAGTGCTAAGACGAGAGGTAAGAACCTGTGCATCACGTTGTGACTGCTCCATGCATCCTTATCACCGTGCATGGTTAATTAGGCATGTGCATATCATACTTAAGTCAAAAAATACAAAAATACACGGTGGACCGGGCCACAACCGGTAAAACCTTGTTTTTGTTACTTGACCTACGGTAGCTGGAAAGCAAACTGGATGGATTCCCTATACAAAAAATTCATGGGATAGTTGGGAACGTTGACTGGGGAGAATCCCTTCCTGTTGTTGCCTGCGAATTTCCAGGCCTCAACAGGCATCAAACATAGCTTTAGTTTTCTTGAGGGAGGACACCTGTGGTATGAGGTGATCCTTGATAGAATCAGTAATGATTCTCTTTGCCATAACCAAATTATTCTTATGTAAGTCCTTATCCTCATCTCCCTCTGGAACTGGAACCTCCTCATTGATATAGGAATCCAACTCATTTTCTTCAAGGACCAAGGAGATCCTATACTTCCAGGATCAAAAGTTATCATCTCTCTCAAGCTTTTGATCAAGCTTGGTATGATGAGACATATTAACTAAGAACCTCAAATGGAAATACAAAATATTTAGATCTTACCAGGTCAAGATGTCGGATCTGGATTTGGAGCTGAAATCTTGCAGTGCTGGTTCAGTAGAAAATTAGGGTTTTGCTTTTATGGAGTTCTGTCCAGACAAATGCTTTGAATTTGGTCCCTAACTTTGATTTTGGGAAGGATATCAATCCAGGATTTGGCTCACTCAAAAATTGCTCTTCTGTGAGAAGCCCTAATTTCCAGCAGTAGTGTCTGGTCCAAAACTGAAAAACCTCATAATTGGATTCTACTTTGACAGAAAGATGCACCCTAAGGAGGAGAGTTAATCCAACCTTATTTTTCTAAAAATCTATGGAGGAATATCCACTAAGTAGGAAGCTCTAGTTCCCACAGCTGCATAATTCTTCTTCTTAGGTTAGCGCTGATACCATGTTAGATTTTTATCATTAAGCTAGCAATACATTAGGATCTTTAAATGAGAGAAAAAAAAGCACAACAATCAAACACAAGAGACATTGAACACAATTTTTATCCTTGGGGAAACCATACATGGTGAAAACCCTGCAACTTCCTCAGAGATAGAATCAACACAAAAAGTAGAACTTAAAATAGTAAGTGATCTCCCGACAGTAGTAACCTTCTTTCTATTTAGCCCCAGTGTCTTCTCCTTCCTCAACTATGTGCTACAATTGAATGTGTATGAGATGTGTGATAAATAGAAAGGCCATCTCTTTATTTATACTAATTCCTGACTTGATGAAACCCTACTAGGGCCGACCTCACTAGGAGAGTCTAATAACCCTAGTGCCCCGGAACTGTGGAGACTTTAACCCTTAACCAATAGGAGGGTTACCCACAATGATTTGACATGACTCGTTTACATTATAGATCTTCCTGATAGGAACATTGGGGCATGACATGACTCAAGTACATCCCGAAATAAACATCGCGTTACAATATATAAGAAATACAAGTGAAATACATTCCGAAGTTACATATACATCAACATCTGTCTTATTGGTGGTTTGGTTTGGGACATTTTCTTTACGATTTTTGTTGTCCGTTAATATAAAAACAACAAATTTAAAGAAGAATTAATGTATGATTATTTTTTTAATTAAAAATTTATTAAATTAAAATAAAAAATCAGAACAATTCTTACCTAATCCAAAACAAAAAATCCAAAACAATTATTTCCTGATCCTAAACCAAAAAATCAATACAATTCTTACCTTCCATTGCATTTATCCTCATCAATCTCCTCGTTTAAAATACCCTCAATCACATCCCTCACAATGCACCCTCCAAATCACCTGCACTCCAAATCACCTTCCCGATATTTGTCAGTTCCATTATGTACGACATGAAATGAAAAATAAGGAAATAGAGGTGAGGGTCCTGTGTTTTATTTTACTTTTTAAGTTTTATATATCACAAGTGCAATATATCGCACTTGTGATATAGTCTAACCATATTTTATTTTGGTTTTAAGATCGGGTTTTTCCGAACCAAACCATCAATAATGCATATGCATTATGGATTTTATTTCAGGACTTGAGTTTTGGATTTATATAATGGCACTAAAAAGTGGAACCGTTTTTGTGTGCGCACCCATCATTTAAACAGTAATTTTTTCTTATTTATAATAACTCATCCCTTACTCATAATATGATTAATCTAAACTTATTTTAAATAATAAATTTACTTTAAAAAAATTCCCCTCCCCATAACAATCTACTCTAATAAATATATTCTGAGTTTCCTCCCATCGGTGAGCAACAACCTTTTATATATATATATTCTTCTATATATCTATTTGCTTCCCATCACTTAGAACAAACCCTATATATATATATATATATATATATATATATATATATTTATCTATTGACATTGGATTTTAACTTTGACAACATATCAAATATTTTCTATTTTGTCAATTTACTTTCAAACATCAATGCCTTAAGTAAATATATTCACAATTGTTTCCCATCCGTGAGCACTAACCATATACATATATAAAAGAGATTTGATGTCTATATATAAAAGATTTGATGCAAGACATTGTATTCTAAATTTGACCAAAGGTTAACTTTTTTTAGTTTTTGTCAATTTAATTTCCAAACATCAAAGTTTTGTCAATTTTCTTTCCAAACATCAATTTTCTTTCATTATGTTCTCTTTATTTTTTGATGAGAGTACTAATGTTTATACTTTTTTGTGCCTAGGATACAAACACGATATATGGCACATTGGAGGCGCCAATAACTAATGATGTCTTTAGATATAACCACATACAACTCAGAAAATAACATGCGCTAGAGTTGTTTCAATTTACTTTTAATGAATATTTTTTATATTAATGCACATTTAATTACATTCATCATCCAACTCTTGGAACTCTTACATTGGTAGGTCAACTCTACAAAAATATCCACCGTGCCACTATTGGTGGAGTTTCCATATTGACCTTTCCAATACACACATGCAGGAACCAATGACATCCAATTATGCTGCTCCATTTGGTTTTTTGCTCCAGGACCAAAAGTCACCAAGTGTCCTTGAGCCACATTTTGAGGCGGCTTTCAACTAGACGTAAATCAGCAATTGGAGTTTAGATTGATGAACCGTTGATTTAGTTGGTCTCCTAGCATGCGAATACATCTAGGGGTCCCTCTCCACCATGTTTTCATGGACTGCTGACTACATTGTGCATTGATTTCACAAAATAGTGTTTTCGTCAGTTTTCTTTAATACAACTCTTGCATTGGTGGGTCAACTCTACAAAAAAATCCACTGTGAAACTATTGGTAGTGTTACCAAATTGGCCTTTCCCATACACACCTATAGAAGACAATGACATGCAATTATGCTTCTCTATTTCGTTTTTGCCTCTAGGACCAAAAATCACCAATTGTCCCTGAACCACATTTTGAGGCAACTTTCAATTGGACATAAATCGACAATCGGAGTTCGTATTGATGATCTGTTTACTCCATTGGTATTCTAGAAAGTGAATACATATAGGGGTTCCTCTCCACTATGTTTTCATTTCTCGATGACTACATTGTGTATTGATTTCATAAACTAGGGTTTTGCTCAGTTTCCTTGAATGCAAATCTTGGATTGGTGGGTCAGTTCTACAAAACAACTCCGCCGTGCAACTATTGATATTGTTCCCATATCGGCCTTTCCCATACACACTTGCAGGAGCCAATGACATGCAATTGTGTTGGTCCGTTTGGTTTTTTTCTCCATGAACAAAAGTCACCAAGTGTCACAAAACCACATTTTATGGTGACTTTCAACTGGACATAAATCGAAAATCGGTGGTCGAATCGATGAATGATCGAATCTGTTGGTCTTGTGGCATGACAATACATCTAGGGGGAACTCTCCATCATGTTTTCATTGCCAAATGACTATATTGTGCATTGATTTCATAAACTAGGGTTGTTCTTATTTTCCTAGAATACAACTCTTGAATTGGTGGGTCAACTTTGCAACAAAAATCCACCTTGCAATGATTGGTGGTGTTCCCATATCAACCTTACCCATACACACTTGCATGATACAACGACATGCAATTATGTTGCTCCATTTTGGTTTTTTCTCCAGGACCAAAAGTCACCAACTTTCCTTGAACCACATTTTGAGTCGACTTTCAATTAGACATAAATCAACAATGGGAGGTCAGATCGACAAAAAGTTGATTTCGTTGGTCTCCTGGTATGTAAATACATATAGGGGGGCCTCTTGACCATGTTTGTGTTTCCTTATGACTACATAGTGCATTGAATGCAATTCTTGCATTGGTGGGTCAACTCTGCAAAACAATCCACCATGGAAGTAATGGTATTGCTCCCATATCAGTGTTTCCCATACACACTTGTAGGAGACAACGACACGCAATTATGCTGCTATGTTTTTTTTCACTCCAAGACCAAAAGTCACCCAGTGTGCGTGAACCAAATTTTGAGGTGACTTTCAACTTGACATAAATTGGCAACCGCAGGTCAGATAGATGAACCATAGATTTTGTTGGTATCCTAGAATGTGAATACATGTAGGGGTCCCTCTCCATCGTGTTTTCATGTCTCAGTGACTACATTGTGAATTTATTTAATAAACTAGGGTTTTGCTCAATTTTCTTGAATGCAACTCTTGCATTGGTGGGTCAACTCTGCAAAAAAAATCCATATTGCAACTATTGGTAGTCTTCCCATATAGGCCTTACCCATACACACTTGCAGGATCCAACGAAATGCAATTATGTTGCTCTGTTTGGTTTTTTGCTCCAGGACCAAAAGTCACCAAGTGTCCATGAACAAAAATTTGAGGTGACTTTCAACTATACATAAATCGATGACTGGAGGTCAGATCGACGAATCGTCAACTTCGTTGGTCTCCTGGCATGTGAATGCATCTAGGGGGGCCTCTACACCATGTTTTCATGTCCCAGTGGCTACATTGTTAATTGATTTCATAAATTATTTTTTTTCTCCATTTCCTTGAATCGTGCTTTGAATACAACTCTTGCATTCGTGGGTCAACTATTGCATTGGTGGGTCAACTCTTGCATTGATGACAGACATATGCTAATTTATGAAGTCTCATTAATTGTTCCACATTCAAAACGTTTCTACATGGCATCATATTTTTTTTTTGGGATCACTATATAGGTAAAAGAGGGATTTGGTATTCCAATTGTTGTGTACCTAGGTTAGGTGCTTGAATTTGTTGATATTGTTGGGTGTGATACCCTAAGTTTCTTGGGAGAAACTCTTGGACCCTAAAAAATGTTTTTTATTATTCATATATATATATATATATTTAACATTGATATGGCTATCATGTCTTGCTTATTAAACATATGATAAGTCATTATTAAACATGTATCAAGAGCAAGAGGGAGGAATGAGTGTGGATCTTGGTTATGATGCTACCTATCATGTGTGAGTGATGTTCTATTTGTTCCTTGTTTGAATAAGAATGTTTTGACAGAATTCCTTATATTATATATGCATAGTATAAAGTTACATTTGAAGGAAAATAGTGCACCATCAATGATTGTATTTTGTTGAGAGAGAGTGGTCTTTATAGGTTTTTTGTTGATCAAGTGGAACTTGTACAATCCATGGAAAGGAAAGATGGGCCATCTATTTTTTGTTGAGGCATATGTAGAGAATGTGTGGTGAGATGCCATGAAGATATCTTTCTAGGATTGAAAATGAAGAGAGTGTTTTAGACTATAGGGATATTGTTGCTGGAATATCTTAGGTAGACGGAAATGACCTTGATGATACTCTTTCTTTAAAATTATCTTAAAAATAGAGACTGGACCTAGCTCAGTTTAGTGTGTTAATTGTAAAAAAATTTAAGGTGCATGAGAGAAGGTTATGATGTAAAAAAGTTGATGATAGCCCTACATTGGTTGTTGATTGTACAATCATATTGGTATTTCATTAAGGATGGATCTCTAAAGTTGTCTATCTTTGTGATTTTCATGGATAGAATCCACTTGTCTTGTTCTTGTATGGAGATGTGATGATTTTTGTAGGATGTCTTGAAAAAATTATGATGTGGTGTCTATTGATTTTCTCCCATCGTGTTGACTTGAGGAAAGTTGTTGATGATGTAGAGTTATGTTCCTTCATATTCATGGGTGGTCAATATTCTTACAGGTTTGAGATGTTGTGATCTAACTAGATGGTAGGTCTAGTGGATTTCCAATGTGATCTTACTTGTATTTGTGAAAACACTTTCCTTATAAGATTGAGTATTAGATTTGGATGGTATGTGACATATTTATATATTAGAGGCGGATTACTTAGTTATTACTTGATCTTAGTTGGATGAGTCATACATTCTTCCTTGAAGTATTGGAGATCTTGAAATAGTTAGTGAGATATTTCATGATAAGGTATATAATATCATAATATCACATAGGTGAATCACACATTAATTATCATTTTAATTAAAGACATACTTAATGAAAGAAATAGTTAAGCATATCTGAAAGGAATATAATAAATATCATGTTCCCATATCAAGTCAATCATATATATAAATTTGAACCTTGCTTTCTATTATATGTACATAAAATGTTTTTCAAAATGGCATGCCATGGCCATAATACAAAATAATGGATCTTACTGTACGTCTGTGTGTATACAAACAAAATAGTACATGTATGTATCTCCCCTATACATGAATTCTATTTATCCACCCTTTAAATGCCACTCTCAGTGGCTTTTGAGAAGTCTATCTTTCTTTTTCGACTGCTCGATGGTGTTCCCCGACACTAAGTAAGTGGATCCAATCTCATTTTTGGAGACTACAAAAAAACAATAATTTGTAAGTTAGTTTACCAACCTATAAGAATTCTATATACATTTGTTCAAATTCCAAGGAAATATAACTTTTTTACTTACTGTCCATGTGTAAGTGATAATCGGTCGAGGTGTAACTGCATGTACCATCGGTGCCTCAGCAACATCCTGGAAAACATAAATGGTAGCAACAATTAGATACATGTGCAACCCTGTATAAGATGACCAATTATATAATTATTTGAAAATTTATCTACATCCTACATTGACTTTTTCAAAGAAAGAGAGACATACATGTATCCAGGGGGAGGGAGAGGTGGGTAAGAAATGACCCCTATTGGGTGCTCTTCAAGAACCACTTGTTCACTAGAAGGATGCATAAAATAGTATATGTTAATTCCAGCAAATCAATCGGTGCACCAAAAATATACTTCGATGTACAAAGAAAAACATATTACATGGAGGGACAATGACCTTTTCAAAGAAAGAGAGACATGCATGTACCTGGGGGGGGGGGAGAAGTGATGAGCAGAGGCCCTGATTGGGTTCTCTTCAAGCACCAATATCTCACTACAAGTATGCATATAATAATATATATCAATGTCAAAAAATAAATGGGTGCACCGAAAAGATACTTGCATGTATAAAGAAAACTATACTACATGAAGGGACAATGGCTTTTTCAGAGAAAGGAAGACATACATGTACATAGCGGGGGAGAGGTGGGTGACCAATGACACTGATTGGGTTCTCATCATGCACCAATGACTCACAAGAAAGCTGCATAAAATAATATATGTCAATGTAAGCAAATAAATGGGTGCACCAAAAATATGCTTGCATGTTCAAAACAAACTATACTACTTGGAGGGACAATGAATTTTTCGAAGAAAGAGAGACATACATGTGCCTAGGGGGGAGAGAGGTGGGTGACCAGCTTCATGAATTCTGGGAGCATCTGCTTCTTTGGGTTCTTCAGCAGGTTTCTTTCTGGATTTTATGTAGGATGAATCTTTATCAAATGTTAAATCCCTGCTAGTGTCAATCATCTTGAACCCTAGGAAATATATTCTATAAGCCTTCAAGCTTTCAGAGTATCCCAGAAATATACCCTTCTTTCCTGAAGGATCTAATTTTGTCCTCTTCTCTTTTGGAATGTGTATGTACACTAGACAGCCAAATATTGTGAGATGGCTGACTTCTGGTTTCTTGCTAGAGAAGACTTCTTTAGGAGTCTTGTTTTTTAGTACCCTGTGTGGAGTATAGTTCTATACATACACTGTTGTTCTGGCTACTTCTGCCTAAAGATGCATAGGAAGATCTTGATCATGAAGAATAGCTCTTGTAGCTTCCATAAAAGTTCTATTCTTCCTTTCTGCAATCCCATTTTTTTGTGGGTTATAAGGAGTGGACAAATCCCTCTTAATCCATGACTCTTTACATATTTCTTTGAACTCATTTGAAGTGAAGTCTCTGCCATTATCTGATAAAAAAGTATTGATCTTCTTTTGAGTGTGGTTCTCAATCAAGGCTTTGAATTCCTTGAACTTGCTGAATACTTCATCATTGTTCTTCATGAAGTAAATCCATGTCTTCCTAGAAAAGTCATCAATAAAAGAAACATAGTATGCATACCCACTTAGAGAAATTGATGACATTGATGTGCTTAGAGTGGTTGATTTCCAAGATTCCTTTTATCTTGCTCTCGTTGCTTGGAAATGTCTTCTTCGTATTCTATCCTTTCACACATCCTTTCTAGACTCCATCATGTTTTGGTTGAATTTTTGGAAGAACTTCAACAGCTTTTCTTGCAAGTGGTAGTGCTCTATAATTCACATGTGCAAGCCTTCTATGCCAAAGTTCATTTGGTTCTACTGATTCATGAACCAAAGCTTGTTATGGTAGGCCCTTCAGCTTGTATAGACCTCCTTCTTGTTCCCCAATTGCATCATCAAAAGTATTTCCCTTTGGCCACATAAGAACTTGGCCATCTACAATAGAAACCCTCATTCCATTTGCATCCAATGCAGATATGGAGAGGAGGTTCTTCTGTAGTCCTAGAACAAATAATACATTCTTCATCTTCATAGAATTTCTAGAGTCTAGTATATAGGAGGATTCACCACTACCTTTTATTGGATACTGGTAGTCATCCCAAAGTTTCACCTTGTGAGGTGACTCAAGTTCAGATAGCTTCACAAACGATTCTTTGAATCCGATCATGTGTTTGGAAGCACCACTGTCTATGAGCCAATCATTGCTTCCATGTGAAACAGTTCCTATAAGAGTGGAGATCAGCACATATTCTTCATCATTTGAAGAATCACTTTCTTCTATGACTCTCTTTGAGCAAAGTTAATCATCCTCTGCAGCATGAGCATGATGTCTTCTCTTGTTTTCCTTCTTCTTCTTTAATTTCCCTTTATTAGGGAAGAATATGGATATGTGACCTTTCTCATCACATGTGTAACATCTAATGGTAGAAAGATATTTGATAGGGTGTGAGATCTTACCATTGGATTGATGATGGTTCCTCATATTTTTCTTGGAGTGAACTTGTTGATGGGCATATATGACTATGCACGCAATGGGGGAAGACAACCCAGACTGGGATCCTTAAAGCAGGCTCCAAGCTGTTTGGGGTGGTTGTTCCCGACAGGTTTAGAGGCTTTGTTAGCCTGAAAGTATAACTAAAGAAAAATCTAAGAGATAGATCTAACACTACTGATTATTTATCAGATATACACCTATCTCTATACAAGTTAATGAATGTTATTAATTACAGTATTAATCAACTAAGTTAAATCAGTTTATATTACAAAAATAGAAGTTAAATAACTATTAACAGACTTGATCAATTACAAAGATACATTATATACACCTGTACATTAATCAGGAATAAAAGGAATAATCTGAATGTGACATGAGTATAAACATCTGATTCAAATAGATTTTTTAACAATATAATTAACAGAAAAATAAAATATATTATTCTAACCTAAGTCCTATCCTTTTCAGGAGCAATGCGAATATTTAAACTGAAATCGAATCTGCTAATGGGACTATTAATAATCTTGAAAATCATCAAAAGAAATTCAGAAATCACCAAGTTCATACAATAGACATGTAAACCACATATGTAATGATGTCAATAATCAAATTTACAACATGACGTTCATTAACAGATCGATAATCAGCATAAGCCAATAGTCATACGTAATATATTTGCACAATTTCTTAAAAGATATTATGAAAAACATAAATAATGTAGAAAAACAGTAACAAGACCAGGGCTAGCATAAACACATATGCAAAGTATAAAACTGTAAACATATATATAAGTTATCACCAGTTTAAAAGACTGTATTTGCTGACAGGAAACTGCCTCGAGTTATAGAAGGTCAAACCGTAGTCTTGTCTTCTCCTTTCCCAAACTATCGACCCCCTACCCCACATGCTATCTCCCCTTTAAATACATTAAATCTTCAAAATAAATAGTTCTAAAAGATAGAGATAGAAGAATCGAAACCTTTAACTGATTTCCCTTAAAAATGACAAGTGAAAACATGTCATTTTCAACATACGCGGAAATGCCAAGCAATGGGAAATATTCGATTCTTGATAGCGAATCAAAACATCATGACATAGATCATGTAACAACACCTGGAAAACTACTCTTGTAAAATCGATTTTTTCCCAACGATGTAGGGATCATCCAAACGATAGACAGTTATCAAAATCCAAGAAAAAGATCCACCAGATGACCTGCAATACCGCATACAAAAGAAATATAAATAAAACGGAATCTGACAGAAAAATAAATAAAGAAATAATGACTAAATTAACACAAAAAAATACCTGTAAGTAAAAACTTGATTATCAATCTATCAAACTTCAAAACCTGTAACCCAAAACAAGTGCATTTCAACCTATTATAAATTTACAGGTGCGTTAAACACCTGAATGTTTACGCCACTCGATGGACTCTGCGACTGTCCCTTAAATTGCATTAGAGTAATTTGAGCATTGAGCTCCCGTACCTTCTCATCATTCTTAAAATTTTCATTCTGCAACTTAAGGACCCTTCTAATCAGCCTATTCTTATGCTTTTTAATACGCAGCAAAGACTCATTGTCTGCACCTAACTGCTCTTTCAACTTCAAATTCTCAGCCTCCACAACATCACGATGAGCTGACATCTCAGTAACCCTTCCTTCCATGCTGCCAATATTATCCAACAAACAGGTAATAAACATTGGGGGAATCATACCCTCAACTTGATACGAACTTGGCAGGTTTGTTTCTACAGTCTGTCCCTTAACTGGGAGATCAACAACAGGAACGGGCCCAACATCCTTATCAAACGCAGGAGGGATATCATCGGCAGGGTTTGATATCAACTCATGCCCAACATTATGATCATCTACAGGCAAAACAGGGTTACTTTCATCATCGTCGATCACGATAGTCTCGACACAGATACCATCATTTGTAGGTGGTTTAACAATATTACCTTTGGCCATGCTTCTAGTAAACCTACCCACCAACTTAGTTTTCGTCCTTTTAACGGTTCGTTTGCAGGTATCAGTGTTTCTTTTCGGTGTTATTGGAGACAAACCCGAAGGCTCCTTCATACGCTTTGAAGACACAGAGGAACCGGGGCTTCCCACAAAAGGAGTAACAGGACTTATAACCGGAGTAGCCACACGATCAATACAAGGGTTGATACTGATACGACCGGTGGGGTTTGACAAAGGTTTACATAAAGGAGAAACCAAAGTTTGAGTCAGCTTTCGATGCCGGACACATTCATCACGGTTGTCGAATTGACATTGGCAGAAAGACAAAAACCCATTAGACTCAACAAATTCATCCCAAGACCTATTCAACTTCGACAGTTCCCTCTCAATTATCATTCAGACCAAGCCATGATGGAACAAGCTATGACTAACATGCTTCGGGCCCTTTTTAATTGCAGAGGACATTTTAAACAGACTTTGCACCAGATAGTAAGGTAGATTCAGTGGAAAACCAATAAAAACAGACATCAAGCGCAGATGATAAACATAGGCTGAAGACAGGCGACCTTCACAGGTCACGTACCTGTGTATCAAGTCCAAGACCGAGCGCCATTCCTTTTTAAAGTATTTGCACGCTACTCCAGTTCGGAATGATACCTCTTGACAGGGGTTTTTAAGTAATTGCCGCCATTCAGTAATGTCCATTCTCTTATATTTAAACCACCTCTCACCTGTCAGTGAAAGACCAGTGGCAAGCGCCACTGATCGCTCGTCCACCCGAAAATGGAGATCGCCTACTTCAGCCTGAAAATCAACCAAGGAGACAGCGAACACCCTCGTGACTTCGGGGTTCGAATCAGAGAATTTACTGACAAACGGTAGCCATCCGAAATCCTTGACCTTTGCTAACAGCTCAGGGTTCGAATCCAGCAATTTCATTTCACAAGGCTCGACCCTCACCACCAGCGCCATGACTGACTATGTAAAGGAACACAAAATTACCTAGACAAGATACTCGAGCTTACACCAGGACAGAGAACCAGAGAGTGAAAAATCAGGGTGCAGACCGAGCAAAAACCCTAAGTAATGCAGCCCTAAACATTCACAAACCGATTGTAACATGCACGGACGCGGACGCAGACTACACCCCTGTAAACCCGGCATGGACGGAAGCATTATCGCTCAGAGAGGTAATCAAGTAATGGGGAATGACGGTCGAAGACTGCAGATAACTCATGTTATCATTATTTATGCGGCATTAATGATATGAAACCTTTCGCTGTACACGAAACAAGTGTTCCATTGACAGATTGACATGATGGAGGACAAGTACTGAGACTTAAATGTGATGGACAGAGTTCAGTACCAATGTAATGATACCATATCGACTTCGCACCAGGTGGATCAAATTCGGAGGCGATGGCAGAGGTCATAATGATTAAACCTTTGAATTTCAATGCATAAACCTTATAGTATAATAATGCCAACCTCCGAAGGTGGCGATCACGTGATAATAATACAAACCATCACGTCGAAACCAAACTTTGCAATATAGACCATATTATAAAGATCAACATAAACAACTATGGTAATATTGACTATGGTTTGTAATCAAAAAGGTAAACTTAGGATATGGCACGTAAAACATTTGGCCTTCGACACTCTAGGCTTTACCAAAGTTATAACAAACCGCCCATGCATAACCATTAATCAACCTTGAAATAAAATCTATGGTGATGAGAGAAATCATACCAAGATCAACCATTCCAATATCTCAACCTTATCAATAATTATAGTAACAAAACCAAATAATAAAATCAATTGATAATGTTTTGGATAAGATTTCAAGATTAGGTTATGATAAAAGATATGAGAATTATTAATACTCCTCCTTTGATTTTTTAAGTGTAAATCTATAATAACTCGATAATGGTGATTTTGTCAAATAACCTATGGTTTGCAAAGGCTACTTAAAAAACATAAAATTTCACTGATTCAATAGCTCACAGAATCTCATTGTTTCAGTAGCTATTGATTCATTATATTTGCTTTTGAAATTCAAACATTTCATCAGACAAAATAGGATTTTGTTTGATGAAATAATGTTTTTTAAGGCTGTTGGGCAGGGGCACAACAGAACTGTGAGAGCTTGATCTTCACTTCCCATCTCCTCTTCTCGAGCTGCTATCTGAGCTTCTTCTTGAGATAATTCTTCCCATAGTCTGCTGAACTTGACTAACTTCTTTCTAGCACAGATCCCTTGAATGAAAGAGTCCCATGATCTGGGGAGACCATTCAATGTGGTCATCACAATCTCTACATTTTCCACTTCTTCATCTACTGCTTCCAGCTGTTCCTTGATCTAATATACCCTTGTAAAGTAATACTGAATAGTCTCAGCATTCTGAATCTTTATATTATTCAATTGGCTTCTCAGATTCATCTTCCTGTTTATGTTCTTCCATTCAAACAATTTGGTTAGGGCATTGTTGCAGCTGCAACATTTTCCCAAAATTCCAAAAAATTTCGGGACCCTCCTTTTGCTTAGAGTAGTGTGATTTTCTTCTTTGAGTTGATCTAATAACGATTTCTCAGAATGATTTTCTAATGCTTGGATTGATATACCATTTGTTATGATTCTTCCTCTAATTATTAAAACAATCCACTGTTTGATCAAACTTTATCGTTGCTTTTAAATGCATTTTCAGCACGCTTGAATCGGAAGTTTATTTGGTTGGTGCTCCCACCGCTGCAGAAAAATCATAGGTCTTGGCTTCGACATTTTCTCCAATAAGTTTATTTTAATCGGCTGGTTTTTTGGTTTACATCGAGAGGATTTGTTATTTCTTTTTCCTCCATTATGGGCGGCAGATCGCGAACTTTTCTGATTACAGTTTTGGCTTTCAACTCCAGCTTTGTTATTTTCGTCGATCCCGTAAGTCTTGGGCTTCCACCGTTGTGGCTGCGGGAAGATTTATCTCTTTCAGTCGTCTAATCGTTTTAAACTCCGACGTTGCAGAAGGTCACGCACTTTATGATTCCACTGTTGTGGCTGCAGAAGTCACTAATCTTCCGATGTTAGTCATTTTTTCTTCCAATCAGAATTTTTCCCATTGTAGACTGTGTTGTCCTCTACAATTCGACCGTTGCGGCTCCTGTTCCTCTTCCGCTTCGATGATTTAAAGCTCCGACATGTTATTGTTGGTTTCTTGGTTATCCCTGCAGATAGGTTAGCATTTTGGTCATCCAATGCTGCAGAAGTTGTTATGCTTTTGACTTTCGATCTACTTGTCTTCTGCCGTCTGATGTATTGTTTGCCCACCATTATGTTGACTATATATAGGAATGTGGTTGGGACATGTTTATTATACTATTGTCATTTTAACTATCCCAAGCTGTCAAAGTCGTTGCTGTCATTCTCTCACATTCGCCCAGTCCCCCGTTCTCGGTACCCACATTCCAAGTGTCTAGAGCTTGGGAGCTTGACAAGTCTCTCCACGCCGGTTACATGCTGCAGTTCTAGGTAGGCTCATATGTGCCTTTCCCTGTTCTGTTTGATCATTTGGTGGTTTTTCCCATGGTTAGGTTTGTTGAGGCCATTTTCTTCACCTCGTAATTGCATGTATATATTGTGTATTTTGTAGCATAGCTGTGTGCGTGGGGCATTTTGACCCGCATAGTAGTTTTTCCCCACCGCCATTGTTGTGCAGCCCTGCACTTAGTGAATGAGGGGGTTTGGTGCAGAAGGCCGTTAATTTTTCTACACCAATCCACCCTATGTGATGATGTTGTGGCTAGGAATAGGTTTTCCGTGGCCTTTCCCTGTGGGGTTTGGACTGTTTGTCCCAATTTTATGCTACCTGCATCATTTAAACCCCAGTCATTTTTTTCCATGTTGTTCTGTGCGACCAGTTCGCGGTCGGTTTCTATCCCGACTCGGGTTGGGGTATATAGCGCTGTAGCATATCAGTTTTAACCACAGTTGCACAGACAATAGTTTGGTTCCTAAAGACACACCCTAAATCTTGCATAGTTTTCCCCTTGTCCTTCACGCGTAGCGCGACGACCATGGCACCCGCAGAGAGCCCAAGTTTGTTTCATGTTAATGTAGATTTATTTCCACCTCGAATTTTGTTGATAAAATTGTTTGGTATCATACAGCAATGTTAGCTTTGCACATATTTGTCTCAATTAGCTAATTTTATCATGTTAAACATAGAAGAAATGACACACTGCACATTATTGTCTCCAAGTTTTTCACTCAGCCGGAAATGGCTTAATGTTACAATTTTATGGCAGAAAGAGTCCACAATGTCAAAGAGGCAAAAGAAGAAGGCCCCTGTGGTCAAGGAAGAGCCCGAAGTAGAAATTATTACCAAAACTGAATACATATATGAGGACACCAAGTGTATATCGGGTGTGGAGCCTGAGTACCAATGGGGAGATATTTACAGACTGATCACGCATCGAGAGGTGCCTGATATGGGCCTAGAAGAAGAGGGCATATATGACAATATCGAGAGATATTCCCCGATGAATATTGCCACCAGACCAGAGCTGTTCCCATGCTATGAAGTAATTGGTTGGATTCTGCCCCAGGCAGATGTCACCACAATGATCCTGGAAAATGTTGAAAAATAGGGCTATGCTTCTTATAGCCCCGGATATGTAGCTCTCGCCTACCACTTGCCAGAAGCACAAGTATTTCTGTCTGATGATTGGTTGAATAACATTAGAATGGACCTTGTAGAAACCCTGAAAAGGATATTGTTATCAGGAAATCATTTCAGAACTAAAGCAATAGGGGAGTATGACACAGCCAGCTTAAGGGTCCTGTATAGGTTCATAACTCTGATGCTTAACAGGATTATTGGAAGAGCACATGGTAGGTTCTTCAAGTTAGAATGGATCCCAATCATTTTTTATGTTGCAACCCAGGGGACAATTTTCAAATGGGCCATCATTGTATCAAATAGTCTTTCAGCTTGCTTGGCCTCAGCTTTGGGAGGAGTGTCCCAAAAGAGGTATGAATTCTTTATTAGTTCCATACTTGTAGACTGTATATCGTGCAATCATCCTTTCCCCAGCCTCAGGTGCATCCGGGACAAGGAAAGAATGCATGTCTATTCTACTTATAAACCATTGTGGGCACACAAGTATGAACACCATTACCAAGAAGTCTGTGAATACTTCATCATGCCCTTATACACACTCATTTTCCTGAAGGAGTGTGATTGTATGTCAGAGGAGGCACTGCAAGTAACGGAGGAGTATACAGATTATTATTTGACCAAAGATGGCCTCTACTTCAGGATGTTTGGAGGTTCAAGAGAACCCTCCTTGCTTCCCAAATACACCACTAACTACATCATTAACAAGGAGGCAGTCAGGAAAGTCTTCTTTGATGGCATAGGGAGCTTTCTGTTCGAGCATAAGAAGGTTGCTTATCCTGCTTTTCCCTTTTAGTTAGGAAGTTACAGGTTCACTAGGGTAAATAAAGCTGATGAATTTGTAGAGGAGTTGTAAAGGTTTCATTTTGGCGAGATGCCTTTCCATAGAAATGACTCCTGCAGTAAAGTAGCCGAACATTGTAAATAAAACAACATGCATTTTGACTATACCCACCATTGGGATAGGGAAGAATCTATCTTCCGCAGTGTGTTGAATCTGACAGCTTTGAGAAGAAGGTTCAAGAAGAAGATCACCACCAAAGGTGGGAAGGGAGATGAACAAGCAAAAGCTAAGGAAGAAGACAGGAGATGAAATGAGGAAGCCCAAATATTGGCACAAGAAGTTGCAGGATGGCTGCACACAGAATAGGAAGAGAAAAGAAAAGCTGTGAAAGAAGCATCTAGAAAGGCAGAGGAAGATGCAAGGAAAGAAGAAAAATAAAAGAAAAGGAAGCTCAATGAGGAGCTACAAAAGCAAGAAGAAGAAAGGCTTAAGCTGACACAGACAGAGACAAAAAATTCAGCTTCTGACATAGCTGGAGGGTAGACCCAGGACATGGAGAACCCTGAGCTTCAGGTCCCACAAGTACCTGCTACCAACACACCCATGGTTCCCACACTCAAGCTGGTCCCCTTTGTATAGAAGGTAGGGGAAGAAATCCCTGATTTCAATACAATTTTCTATGACAGGGAAACAAAGAGAATAGTCAAAAGAACGGAAAGGAAGGTGGAAATAGGAGGTCTGTCTGGAAAAATGATCACGGATACACCCGTTGTGTTTGGAACAGAACATGATCCTAGATTCACCATTCGAGCTGGAGCTGCACTGATCCATGCCTCAGAGGATAATGTGGATATGATTATGATAGACTTGGAGCAATCCAAGAAATCCTCTGCTCAACTTAACGACACATTAAGGAAAGAGAGAGAGGAAAACAACAGGCTAAAGAGAAAATTTGAAGACATGAAAGAAGAGATGAGGTCTTCAAAGAATGATCTGCAGCTACTCCAAGTGGAGAGACAAGTTAGGGAAACTACGCAGGAGTGCCTGGAGAAAGTGCAGAAAGAATATGAAGAGCTAAAGATGGATAAGGAACAACTATTGGGAAAGGTAGAAGATTTAGAGAAGCAAAACATCATCTTGGAGGCCAGTGAGATGCATGCCCAAGAATAGGAAAAGAAATTTCAAGAGCATATTTCTTCTTTAACCACTACTTTAGAGGAAGCGAAGGAGTAGCGAGTCAGCCTCCAACCATTCAAAGAGCATGTGCTAGCACAAAAGGATAAGATGTTGAAGCTACATAATGCTATAGAAGAAGAGAGGTGCAAAGTGCTGCAGGCAGATAGCCGATTGGAGGAAATCCTGGAGACCTCCTATTATTTCATTGATATATCTCGGGACGTCCTTGAAGTCCTGAATACAAGAATGACAAGGATGGAAAACAATGAAGAAACTCCAGCAGATCTGCCAGCAAAGGATCAACAGGCCCTCAAGCGATATTATGACTTATTGGAATTTGCTATAAATACTGCGGAGGATTTCAAGAAAGCCGTTAAAAAGATGAAAGGAGCATGCACAGAGTTTTCTAGAAGGCTCCTTATTACCTACAACGGGTGCCAGATAGAGGCCGGGCAGAGGCTTGATGCTTTCCTAGACCATAACTCATTTATGGAGCTGTTGCAGAAAAGATATCAGGAGGAGGAAGCTAAAGTATAGCATATTAAAGATCTGGATGATCAGATCTTGAGGAGCGAAGTAGATCATTCAGCTATTAGTGTGCAGCTTCTGGAGGATCAACTTTGGTTGAGTGCAGTCAAGATTGAGGTTATAAAGAACCAGGCTGCGAAGTTTGAGATCAACATTTAGTTTTTAGAACCTTGTGCGTTTGAAGGAATTTCCTTTGAAGCCTTGGCATGGAAGAAATTTCTGGATGCCAAAGTGGGGCCCTCGTCATAAAGAATTGGTCACTTGTTGCGATTTGTAACATTTTGTAAATATTTGAGGAAGATGAAATGTTGGGAGGCGAGGAGTTGGGAATCGCAAAGGTTACTTTGGGAAGCCCAACAGTCTCACCCTTTTGTATAAATGTGGAAGACTTAGAAGGGAAAAGGGCTTTTTCCCAGTTGGACCTGTAAAGCAATATTGTAAGAAGAACTACTTTTTTTTTGCAATAAAAAGTTATTGTTTGCATGTTGGAGAAAGATCCGTGGGACTTTCAAATGTTATGTTGTGGATGGCTGAAAGATGAACTATTTTGTTTTTCCAGCTTTTTGTCCATTAACCGTGAGATCGTTCTAATTCTTAGAACCTATGTTCTTGTTTAAATGATTTCTGGTTTATTTTGTGGAATTACCACCACGACTAATGTATGTTGTTCATAAAACAATTGGCTATCTGATTGTTGAAATGTCTGTAATCGTTCATGTGTTGTAGGAAGAAATATCATCTACCTATCATTTCTCTTTATAATGCATGCATAATACACATTACTCATAAATAAGTTACAATTTGGCTCCCCAGGGATAGATAGATAGATAGATAGTTTACTTCATTCCTGCATATGTGATTTAGATGCTTGTGAGTGTTAAGACGAGAGGTAAGAAACTGCGCATCACGTTGTGACTACTCCCTGCATCCTTATCACCCTGCATGGTTAATTACGCATGTGCATATGATACTTAAGTCAAAAAATACAAAAATAAACAATGGACCGGGCCGCAACCGGTAAAACCTTGTTTTTTTTATTTGACCTACGGTAGCCGAACTGCAAACCGGACGGATTCCATATACCAAAAAGTCATAGGCTAGTTGGGAACGTTGACTAGGGAGAATCCCATGCTGTTGTTTCCTGTGAATTTCTAGGGCTCAACAGTTCTGGCGCTAGAAGGAGGGCCGCCAGTGCATGGCTGGCCGTGGAAACTTATTTTCCCAAGATTACCACACCTGCAGATGTTTTGAAGCTTTCGACCTAACCTAGGTAGTTATAGTTTTTTATTCTACCTTTGAAACAAGTAAGCCCAGTTTCATCTTATAGTGTTTCTTACTACAGAGCCTTGTTCGTTCACCTGCTCATGGCTAGTATAAATGTGAATCAGCCCAACCCATTGCCGGCATGGAGAGTTAGATCACCTTTGAACCTCACGCCTCCTTTGCATAACCTACCTCAAGCCTTTGACAAGCAGCTTCCTAAGTTTGACCCCGAGGAAAGGATTGCTGTAGATGACCACTTGCAAAGATTTTATTTAGCAATTGAAGGACTAAGGGTTGGGGAGTATGAAGATGTGGTCTGTAGATTGTTTCCACACACCTTGAAAGGAGCAGCAGCATCCTAGTATTTCAGTTTGCTTGCAAACTCTATTCCCGATTGGGATACCTTCGAAAGTATTTTCAGAAGTAAATACACAGCCCAAAAGACACATGTCTCACTGATGAAAGGTCTTGGTTTGTTAAGAAAAGAGAAGGATGAGAAGGTGCATCATTTTACTCAAAGATTTTCAACATACTTAAAGAACTTTTTTGAAACTGACAGACGCTCAGACAAAGTCTTAACTGAATATTATACCTCAGCCCTAGGACCTGAGCTGGTCATGTTTTCCAAGATGAAAGCCAAGCCTACATTGGTAGAGACTTATGAAGAGGCAGAAAGGGTAGAGGCTAAAAGGGAAAGTATAGAAGATTATCCTGATCTACCTGAAGAAAAGAATACCAGGAGAAGAACCCTATGGCTGTCTAAACCTAAAGAGGAGCAATCACATGATCTTGAGGGAATGCTGAAAATGATTCAGAAACTATCTAACTGAATAATAGATCTGGAGAAAGAAAGGGACGTTCAGAAAACTTACAAACCATACTATCCAAAAAGAGAGGATAGCAACAAATGGAAAATCCCTCCCCCAAATTTAGCATCAATGAACATAACAGAGGTGGGGGGGGGACAATTTCTGCACTTTCCATCAACAACCTCATTATGAAAAGAAGTGTCCTCAATGGTTAAATTCAATGACATTGGTGATGAATAAGCTGTTGGACTCTAAATTGACTGAACACAGTGATGAAGAAGAAGGAAAAAACCAGACCATAGAGAAACAAGATAATGATACCATGTTCTTATGGAATGGTGTTCCGCTATTCAACACAATAGAGAATTCTCTCAAGTCTGAATACACACCTACAACAACAAAATATATTGACCTAACAATTAAGGACAATGCAATAATTTTGAAGATTAAAAAATTGCAGGATAAGGTCAAAAGACAGGTCGATGTGACGGTTAAAGATAAAACACTTGAAGTCACTACTGTCAACTAAGAAAGCGAGCTAATCAGTGATCCTGCCAAAATTGTGGAAGAACAGGTAGGTGTTAATGAGGGAAACACTGAACAAATTGAAGAGCTTAAAGAGGCTATACCTACTCAAAGCCAACCAGCGGAAGAAGACATAGAACCAAGTTGGGAAGAAAAGGTTGACACCCCACCTTTTATTTTGACCCTAGAAATGATGAATCATAATGTGCATAATTGCTTGGTAGATTTTGGATCAGCGGTGAATGTTATGCCACTGGAGGTTTGCAAAAGATGAATGGACAACCAGATTCCACACCTTGGGAAGTAACACAATTAGACAGAACAAGTGTCAAAGTAGTAGGAGAGATGAAAAATGTCCTCATTCGCTTTTTTGCAAATAACAAGATATGTCAATTTATTGACATTATGGTGGCTGACATACCGGGTGGATATGGGCTTATTCTCAATCGAGATTGGTTTGCCAGGTTGAAAGGTTATTTCGCTTCAGATTGGTCTCATTTATTGTTACCTCTCAAGGGTACTTCAAATCGGATAAAAATTTTGAGAGAACCTTACATGAAGCATACTGTCACTGAGCTAGGAGAAGGTAATTAATCTATTTATTCTATCCTAGGAAATTATCTGACTGAGCTTAAGCTAAGACATCATACCTCAAGAAAGGCCAGTTCTATGATTGACGCTCAGCTTGAGCTCCTTCAACTTCCTCAGGCTGAAAGGAATGACTGTAGGAATATAGTAGACATGTGTTCAATTTCAAAAATAGCATAGCTAGACCATGGTTAGATATCTCATGTCTATAATCTAGCCCACCCCTTAACTCCCTAGGATTAAATATTTGCAGGAGTGGGCAATTTTTTCTTTTCTTTTGCTTTGTACATAAATAAATTGATATTTTTTTTCTTTAATACGTTGATGCTATTTTCTTTTGTTTTATTGCTTTTATGTTGTTTTCTTTTATTTTTACTGCTTTGTTAATAGTTCTTTTTGTTTGAATAAAGAGGCAAACTTTTGGTTGCAATGGAAACAACAGGGTTCTTAATTAACTGAAATATTGAGCAAAATACTATGCTTGAAAACATAGAATGTCTTCTAGTAGCAGTGTTCCTAACTGGCCATGCATTCATTGAAGTCTTACTTAGCCCCTGTAAATAACTCAGAAGTAAAAGAGGTTTGAAATACTATTTCGAGGCTCCATCCATTTCACATCTTAAATGTCCAAGGGGGTGACAACAAAATACCCACAGAAAGGAAGCAAAGTAAACGGTATATCATATATAAATGAGCCCATGCCATAATTTCAGAAAAGCTAAAAGCTATCAAGAGTCAAAACTCCTTAAAGAAACAATACATATCAAAGCAAAGTATCAAAAGCATGAATCTCAAATTCCCAAAAGTTCCTCTCCGTCTGTGAGATGAAAAGCCAATTCTTCTCTCACACAAAAGGACACTATGGATAGAGGAGCCTGAATAAAATTCAAAAAGAAAGGCAGATGGAGGACTCAAAAGAACTAAACTTCAAATAGCACGAAAATGCAGTTGGCATGGGAATGAAGAACAAAAGGATAATGTTGTTCACTATCTGTTACAATCCTATGGTGTCAAAGCTAGAAACTACCTAAGGAAGGGAAAAATAAACCTCACTTATTAGGGCTCGAAAGAGTTATTCAGACTTGCAAATATTTCTGATGTTACCATTTCCCAAAGAATGGACTATTTCTTAATGATTTAAATGCATAAATTTGGCCAGCCTAGGAATACAAACATCTGAAAGATTTCAACTTTTAATCTAGGAGGTCTTGCACTGGGAAGAAATTAAGTTAGAAATCTGGGGTTCACCAGGTAGTCACCAATTGTTGCAGCTGCAACATTTTCCCAAAATTCCAAAAAAAATCGGGACCCTCCTTTTGCTTAGAGTAGTGTGATTTTCTTCTTTGAGTTGATCTAATAATGATTTTTGAGAATGATTTTCTAATGCTTGGATTGATATACCACTTGTTATGACTCTTCCTCTAATGCTTAAAACAATCCATTGTTTGATCAAACTTTATCGTTGCTTTTAAATGCATTTTCAACACACTTGAATAGGAAGTTTATTTGGTTGGTGCTCCTGCCATTGCGGCAAAATAACAGGTCTTGGCTTCGACATTTTCTCCGGTACGTTTCTTTCAATCGGCTGGTTTTTTGGTTTACATCGGGAGAATTTGTTATTTCTTTTTCTACCATTGTGGGTGGCATATCGCGAACTTTTCCGATTACGATTTTGGATTTCGACACCCACTTTGTTATTTTCGTCGATCCCATAAGTCTTGGGATTTCGCCGTTGCAAATGTGGAAAGATTTATCTCTTCTGTTCGTCTAATCGTTTTAAACTCCAACGTTGCAGAAGGTCGCGTGCTTTATGATTCCACTGTTGCGGCTACAGAAGTCACTAATCTTCTGATGTTAGTCATTTTCTCTTCCGATCAGAATTTTTCCCATTGCGGACTGTGTTGTCCTCTACGGTTCCGTTGTTGTGGCTCTCGTTCCGCTTCCATTCCGGTGATTTAAATATTCGACGTGTTATTTTTGGTTTCTCGGTTATCCCTGCAGATAGGTTAGCATTTTGGTCATCCGACGTTGCGGAAGGAGTTACGCTTTTGACTTCCGATCTACTTGTCTTCCGCCGTTCGATGTATTGTTTAGCCACTGTTATGTTGACTATATATAGGAATGGGGTCAGGACATGTTTATTATCGTATTGTCATTTCGACTGTCGCAAGCTGTCAAAGACATTGCTGTTGTTCGCTGACATTCGACCAGTTCCTCGTTCTCGGTACCCGCATTCCAGGTGTCTCGAGCTTGGGAGCTTGACAGGTCTCTCCGCACCAATTACACGCTACCATGTCAGGTAGGATTGTATGTTCCTTTCCCCGTTCCGTTTGATCATTTAGTGTTTTTTCCCATGTTTAGGTTTGTTGCGGCTGTTTTCTTCACCCCGTAATTGCATTTATATATTGTGGATTTTTTAGCATAGCTATTCGTGGGGGGGCATTTTCACCCGCATAGTAGTTTTTCCACACCATCGTTGTTGTGCGACCCTGCTCTTAGTGAATGACGGGTTTTGGTGCAGACGATCGTTAAGCTGTCTACACCAATCCACCCTGTGTGATGATGTTGTGGGTATGAATAGCTTTTCCATGGCCTTTCCCTATGGGGTTTGGACTGTTTGTCCTGATTTTATGCTACCTGCATCTTTTAAACCCCAATCATTTTTTGCCATGTTGTTCCGCACAACCAATTCACGGCCGATTTCGATCCCGAGTTGGGTTGGGGTACATAGTGCCGTAGCGTATCAGCTTTAACCACAGTTGCACAGACAGTAGTTTGGTTCCTAAATACGCACCGTAAATATTTCATAGTTTTCCCCTTGTCCTTCCCCCGCAGCGCGATGACCATGGCGCCCACAGAGAGCCGAAGTTTGTTTCATGTTAATGTATATTTATTTTCGTCTTGAATTTTGTTGAGAAAATTGTTTGGTATCATACAACAGTGTTAGCTTTGCACGTATTTGTCTCAGTTAGCTAATTTCATCATGTTAAACATAGAAGAAATGACACACTGCACATTATTTTATCCAAGTTTGTCACTCAGCCGGAATGGCTTAATGTTACAATTTTATGGCAAGAAGAGTCCACAATGTCAAAGAGGCAAAAGAAGAAGGACCCTGTGGTCGAGGAAGAGCCCGAAGTAGAATTTTTTACCAAAACTGAATACATATATGAGGACACCAAGTGTATATCGGGTGTGGAGCCCGAGTACGAATGGGGAGATATTTACAGATTGATCACGCGCTGAGAGGTGCCTGATATGGGCCTGGAAGAAGAGGGAATATATGCCAATATCGAGAGATCTTCCCTGATGAATATTTCCACCAGACCAGAGCTGTTCCCAAGCTCTAAAGTAATTGGTTGGATTCTACCTCAGGCAGATGTCACCACACTGATCTTGGAAAATGCTGAAAAATAGGGCTATGCTGCTTATAGCCCCTCATATGTAGCTCTGGCCTACCACCTGCCAGAAGCGCAAGTATTTCTGTCTGATGATTGGTTGAATAACATTAGAATGGAGCTTGTAGAAACCCTAAAAAGAATGTTGTTATCAGGAAAGCATTTAAGAACCAGAGCAACAGGGGAGTATGACATAGCCAGCTTAAGGGCCCCATACAAGTTCATAGCTCTGATGCTTAACAGGATTTTTGGAAGAGCACATGGCAGGCTCTTCAAGTTAGAATGGATCCCAATCATTTTTTATGTTGCAACCCAGCGGACAATTTTCAACTGGGCCGCATTGTATCAAATAGTCTTTCAGCTTGCTTGGCCTCAGCTTTGGGAGGAGTGTCCCAAAAGAGGTCTGAATTCCTTATGAGTTCCATACTTGTAGACTGTATATTGTGAAATCATCCTTTCCCCGGCTCAAGAGAACCCTCCTTGCTGCCCAAATACGCCACTGACTACATCATTCACAAGGAGGCAGTCAGGCAAGTCTTCTTGGATGGCATAGGGAGCTTTCTGTTCGAGCATAAGAAGGCTGCTTATCCTCCTTTTCCCGTCAAGTTAGGAAGTTATAGGTTCACTAGGGTAAAGAAAACTAATGAATTTGTAGAAGAGTTGGAAAGGTTTCATTTTGGCGAGATGCCTTTCCATAGAAATAACTCCCGCAGTAAAGTAGCCGAACATTGTAAAGAAAACAATGTGCATTTTGAGTATGCCCACCATTAGGATAGGGAAGAATCTGTCTTCCGTAGTGCGTTGAATCTGACAGCTTTGAGAAGAAGGTTCAAGAAGAAGATCACCACCAAACATGGGAAGGGAGATGAATAAGCAAAAGCTGAGGAAGAAGCTAGGAGACGAAATGAGGAAGCCCAAAGATTGTCACAAGAAGCAGCAGGATGGATGAACACAGAAGAGGAAGAGAAAAGAAAAGATGCACAAGAAGCAGCTAGAAAGGCAGAGGAAGATGCAAGGAAAGAAGAAGAAGAAAAGAAAAGGAATCTCGATGAAGAGCTACAGAAGCAAGAAGCAGAAAGGCTTAAGCTGACACAGACAGAGACAGAACAGTCAGCTTCTGACATAGCTGGAGGACAGACCCAGGACATGGAGAACCCCAAGGTTCAGGTCCCACAAGTACCTGCTGCCAGGACACCCATGGTCCCCACACTCATGCTAGTCCCCTTTGTACAGAAGGTAGGGGAAGAAATCCCTGATTTCAATATTGTTTTCTATGATAGGGAAAGAAAGAGAATAGTCAAGAGAATGGATAGGAAGGTGGAAACAGGAGGTCTATCTGGAAAAATGATCACAGATACACCCGTTGTGTTTGGAACAGACCGAGATCCCATATTCACCATTCGAGCCGGAGCTGCACTGATCCATGCCTCAACGGATAATGTGGATAGCATTATGACAGACTTGGAGCAATCCAAGAAATCCTCTGCTCAATTTAAGGACACATTAAGGAAGGAGAGAGAGGAAAACAACAGGTTGAAGAGGAAATTTGAAGACATGAAAGAAGAGATGAGGTCTTCAAAGAATGAGCTGCAGCTCCTCCAAGTGGAGAGACAAGTTAGAGAAACTACGCAGGACTTCCTGGAGAAAGCCCAAAAAGAATATCAAGAGCTAAAGATGCAGAAGGAACATCTGCTGGGAAAGGTAGAAGATTTAGAGCAGCAAAAGATCATCTTGGAGGCCAGTGAGATGCACGCCCAAGAATAAGAAAAGAAATTTCAAGAGCAGATTTCTTCTTTAACCACTGCTTTAGAGGAGGAAAAGGAGCAGCGGGTTAGCCTCCAACCGTTCAAAGGGAATGTGCTGGTGCAAAAGGATAAGATGTTGTAGCTACAGACTGCTATAGAAGAAGAGAGGTGCAAATTACCCCAGGTAGATAGCCAATTGGAGGAAATCCTGGAGACCTCCTCTTATTTCATTGATAGATCTCAGGACGTCCTTGAAGTCCTGACTGCAAGAATGGGAAGGCTGGAAAACAATGAAGAAACTCCAGCAGAGCTTCCAGCAAAGGATCAACAGGCCCTCAAGTGGGATTATGACTTATTGGAATTTTCTATAAATACCATGGAGGATTTCAAGAAAGCCATTAAAAAGATGAAAGGAGCATGCACAGAGTTTTTTAGAAGGCTCCTTATTACCTACAACCAGTGACAGATAGAGGACGAGCATAGGCTTGATGCTTTCCTGGACCACAACTTGTTTATGGAGCTATTGCAGAAGAGATATCAGGAAGAGGAAGCTAAAGTACAACATATTAAAGCTTTGGATGATCAGATCTTGAAGAGAAAAGTAGATCATTTAGCTATCAGTGTGCAGCTTCTGGAGGATCAGCTTCGGTTGAGTGCAGCCAGGATTGAGGCTATAAAGAACCAGGCTGTGAAGTTTGAGATCAACATTCAGTTTTTAGAACCTTGTGCATTTGAAGGCATTGCCTCTGAAGCCTTGGCATGGAAGAAATTTCTGGATGCCCAAGTGGGGCCCTCCTCATAAAGAATTGGTCACTTGTTGCGATTTGTAACATTTTGTAAATATTTGACCAGGATGAAATGTTGGGAGGTGAGGAGTTGGGAAGCCCAAAGGTTACTTTGGGCATCCCAACAGTCTCACCCTTTTGTATAAATGTAGAAGACTTAGAAGGGAAAAGGGTTTTTTCCCAGTTGGACCTGTAAAGCAATATTGTAAGAAGAACTACTTTTTTTTGCAATAAAGAGTTATTGTTTGCCTGTTGGAGAAAGATCAGTGGGAATTTCAAATGTTATGCTATGGATGGCTGAAAGATGAACTATTTTGTTTTTCCACCTTTTTTTCCATTAACCGTGAGATCGTTCTAACTCTTAGAACCTATGTTCTTGTTTAAATGATTTCTGGTTTATTTTGTGGAATTACCACCATGAGTAATGTATTCTATTCATAAAACAATTGGCTATCTAATTGTTGAAATATCTGTAATCGTTCATGTGTTGTAGGAAGAAATATCAATTACCTGTCATTTCTCTTTATAATGTGTGCATAATACACATTACTCATAAATAAGTTACAATTTGGCTCCTCGGAGATAGATAGACAGATAGATAGATAGATAGTTTACTTCATTCCTTCATATGTGATTTGGATTCTTGTGAGTGCTAAGACGAGAGGTAAGAACCTGCGTATCACGTTGTGACTGCTCCATGCATCCTTATCATCGTGCATGGTTAATTAGGCATGTGCATATCATACTTAAGTCAAAAAATACAAAAATACACGGTGGACCGGGCCGCAACCGGTAAAACCTTGTTTTTGTTACTTGACCTACGGTAGCTGGAAAGCAAACTGGATGGATTCCCTATACCAAAAAGTCATGGGATAGTTGGGAACATTGACTGGGGAGAATCCCTTCCTGTTGTTGCCTGCAAATTTCCAGGCCTCAACAGGAATCAAACATAGCTTTAGTTTTCTTGAGGGAGGACACGTGTGGTATGAGGTGATCCTTGATAGAATCAATAATGATTCTCTTTGCCATAACCAACTTCTTCTTATGTAAGGCCTTATCCTCATCTCCCTCTGGAACTGGAACCTCCTCATTGATATAAGAATCCAACTCATTTTCTTCAAGGACCAAGGAGATCCTATACTTCCAGGATCAAAATTTATCATCTCCCTCAAGCTTTTCATCAAGATTGGTATGATGAGACATATTAACTAAGAACCTCAAATGGAAATACAAAAGATTTAGATCTTACCAGGTCAAGATGTCGGATCTGGATTTGGAACTGAAATCTTGCAGTGCTGGTTCAGTAGAAAATTAGGGTTTTGCTTTTATGGAGTTCTGTCCAGCCAAATGCTTTGAATTTGATCCCTAACTTTGATTTTGGGAAGGAGATCAATCCAAGATTTGGCTCAGTCAAAAATTCCTCTTTTGTGAGAAGCCCTAATTTCCAGCAGTAGTGTCTGGTCCAAAACTAAAAAACCTCATAATTGGATTCTGCTTTGACAGAAAGATGCACCCTAAGGAGGAGAGTTAATCCAACCTTATTTTTCTAAAAATCTATGGAGTAATATCCACTAAGTAGGAAGCCCTAGTTCCCACAGCTGCACAATTCTTCTTCTTAGGTTAGCGTTGATACCATGTTAGATTTTTATCATTAAGCTAGCAATACATTAGGATATTTAAATGAGAGAACAAAAAGCATAGCAATCAAACACAAGAGACATTGAACACAATTTTTATCCTTGGGAAAACCATACATGGTGAAAACCCTGCAACTTCCTCAGAGATAGAATCAACACCAAAAGTAGAACCCAAAATAGTAAGTGGTCTCCCGACAGTAGTAACCTTCTTTCTATTTATCCCCAGTGTCTTCTCCTTCCTCAACTAGGAGTTGGTATCCTAGAATGTGAATACATGTAGGGGTCCCTCTCCATCGTGTTTTCATGTCTCAGTGACTACATTGTGAATTTATTTAATAAACTAGGGTTTTGCTCAATTTCCTTGAATGCAACTCTTGCATTGGTGGGTCAACTCTGCAAAAAAAATCCATATTGCAACTATTGGTAGTCCTCCCATATAGGCCTTACCCATACACACTTGTAGGATCCAACGAAATGCAATTATGTTGCTCTGTTTGGTTTTTTGCTCCAGGACCAAAAGTCACCAAGTGTCCATGAACAAAAATTTGAGGTGACTTTCAACTATACATAAATCGATGACTGGAGGTCAGATCGACGAATCGTCAACTTCGTTGGTCTCCTGGCATGTGAATGCATCTAGGGGGGTCTCTACACCATGTTTTCATGTCCCAGTGGCTACATTGTTAATTGATTTCATAAACTATTTTTTTTCTCCATTTCCTTGAATCATGCTTTGAATACAACTCTTGCATTGGTGGGTCAACTATTGCATTGGTGGGTCAACTCTTGCATTGATGACAGACATATGCTAATTTATGAAGTCTCATTGATTGTTCCACATTCAAAACGTTTCTACATGGCATCATATTTTTTTTTGGGGGATCACTATATAGGTAAAAGAGGGATTTTGTATTCCAATTGTTGTGTACCTAGGTTGGGTGCTTGAATTTGTTGATATTGTTGGGTGTGATACCCTAAGTTTCTTGGGAGAAACTCTTGGACCCTAAAAAATGTTTTTTATTATTCATATATATATATTTAACATTGATATGGCTATCATGTCTTGCTTATTAAACATATGATAAGTCATTATTAAACATGTATCAAGAGCAAGAGGGAGGTATGAGTGTGGATCTTGGTTATGATGCTACCTATCATGTGTGAGTGATGTTCTATTTGTTCCTTGTTTGAATAAGAATGTTTTGACAGAATTCCTTATATTATATATGCATAGTATAAAGTTCCATTTGAAGGAAAATAGTGCACCATCAATGATTGTATTTTGTTGAGAGAGAGTGGTCTTTATAGGTTTTTTGTTGATCAAGTGGCACTTGTACAATCCATGGAAAGGCAAGATGGGCCATCTATTTTTTGTTGAGGCATATGTAGAGAATGTGTGGTGAGATGCCATGAAGATAGCTTTCTAGGATTGAAAATGAAGAGAGTGTTTTAGACTATAGGGATATTGTTGCTGGAATATCTTAGGTAGAGGGAAATGACCTTGATGATACTCTTTCTTTAAAATTATCTTAAAAATAGAGACTTAACCTAGCTCAGTTTAGTGTGTTAATTGTAAAATTTTTTAAGGTGCATGAGAGAAGGTTATGATGTAAAAAATTTGATGATAGCCCTACATTGGTTGTTGATTGTACAATCATATTGGTATTTCATTAAGGATGGATCTCTAAAGTTGTCTATCTTTGTGATTTTCATGGATAGAATCCACTTGTCTTGTTCTTGTATGGAGATGTGATGATTTTTGTAGGATGTCTTGAAAAAATTATGATGTGGTGTCTAGTGATTTTCTCCCATCGTGTTGACTTGAGGGATGATGGATTTTGGAAAGTTGTTGATGATGTAGGGTTATGTTCCTTCATATTCATGGGTGGTCAATATTCTTACAGGTTTGAGATGTTGTGATCTAACTAGATGGTAGGTCTAGTGGATTTGCAATGTGATCTTACTTGTATTTGTGAAAACACTTTCCTTATAAGATTGAGTATTAGATTTGGATGGTATGTGACATATTTACATATTAGAGGCGGATTACTTAGTTATTACTTGATCTTAGTTGGATGAGTCATACATTCTTCCTTGAAGTATTGGAGATCTTGAAATAGTTAGTGGGATATTTCATGATAAGGTATATAATATCATAATATCACATAGGTGAATCACACATTAATTATCATTTTAATTAAAGACATACTTAATGAAAGGAATAGTTAAGAATATCTGAAAGGAATATAATAAATATCATGTTCCCATATCAAGTCAATCATATATATAAATTTGAACCTTGCTTTCTATTATATGTACATATAATGTTTTTCAAAATGGCATGCCATGGCCATAATACAAAATAATGGATCTTACTATACGTATGTGTGTATACAAACAAAATAGTACATGTATGTATCTCCCCTATACATGAATTCTATTTATCCACCCTTTAAATGCCACTCTCAGTGGCTTTTGAGAAGTCTATCTTTCTTTTTCGACTGCTCGATGGTGTTCCCCGACACTAAGTAAGTGGATCCAATCTCATTTTTGGAGACTACACAAAAACCATAATTTGTAAGTTAGTTTACCAACCTATAATAATTCTATATACATTTGTTCAAATTCGAAGGAAATATAACTTTTTTACTTACTGTCCATGTGTAAGTGATAATCAGTCGAGGTGTA
Organism: Pseudotsuga menziesii; assembly: GCA_001517045.1. Lineage (NCBI taxonomy): Eukaryota > Viridiplantae > Streptophyta > Pinopsida > Pinales > Pinaceae > Pseudotsuga > Pseudotsuga menziesii. The sequence goes on along the minus strand of LPNX010818036.1, from coordinate 224,066 downwards.
ACTGCATGTACCATCGGTGCCTCAGTAACATCCTGGAAAACATAAATGGTACCAACAATTAGATACATGTACAAC